>RDPX01000091.1:2932721-2952040 GCA_003991215.1 Morbakka virulenta | reverse complement strand
GAGGGGAGAGAAAGAGAGAGAGAGACAGGCAGATAGACAGAGGATATATATATATATATATATATATATATATATATATATATGATTGAGGTGGTCGATAGAGACTACAGGTGCTCCAACATAAAGACGATAACAATACTTCATGCAAGGCCTGACTAACGTCTTATAGACACTAGTTCATTACATACTGTGATAATAAATGGTCATTATTTCACAGTTAACAATTAACAGAGAGAGATTGGTGGAGAGGGGTTCGGAAGGATAGAAAAGAGAGGGGTTCGGAAGGATAGAAGGAAGGGGGAGGAAAGTGAGAATCCGGGAAGCGAGAGAAAACGAGGAAAGAGTGCAACAGGGTGGAAAGAGAGGGTGGGATTATAATAAAAGAAACTGACGGGGCGTTTACGTTAAGGCAGCAAGACACAATATAAAAAATGCCTACCCAGAATGCTTAACATTGCATCTGCAATAACCTTGAGTAACACAATACAAGGATGGTATCAAGAACATCGTGGAATAGTACTCACTAATGTCTTGTCGCACTTGACTTAATCAAATCTTGAACTCCTTGAGGCAACCTTGAAGAGGTATTTTATGAACATGACAAAAGATTACTTCAGGGTGGCAGTGGTACGTTGAACCACTACCATGCTCTTGGAATAAAAGCATGTTGGCAAATTACTGCTGGATGCTGTACTGTGATGAAAACGAACAAACATACCCGCTGTGTCTAATCCTAATGTGTCTAATCCTACTGTGTCTAATCCTACTGTGTCTAATCTGACTGGGTCTAATTAAAATATTTTTAACTGGATACCCAGCATTACTAAACACTTTTGCTTCATTATTTAATCTTTTCTTATTATTAAGGAACAAAATTTACAATTAAAAAAAATTGTTAACAATGCTAGTTACTGTTGTCTTGTTTTACATTAAAATTTAAGTTCTTTTCTCAAGATGCGAATTAATTTCCAGGTATTTGAAATATTCAACTTTTTTAGTAGTTATTCATTCTGTTCTCTTGCTTTACCGTTCTGGTTGAAGCTTATAACTTTTTGTTTGCAATAATGTAGAATCCAATTGTTGCTGATGATTCTTCTAATGCATGAAGGAGCATCCCATGTTGTATGTGTAAACAGAACAAAATTATCTGCTTAATCGACATCAAGTAGCTTTTGGTACTTGATGTCGAAAGGTACTTTCTACTCCTGCTTTTTGTAATATAATGCCAATATTGGTTTGGAGGTCAGGTCAGAGGTGATTAGACACAGATAACATCAAGTGTACCTCCTTGTAAAACACGAGTTTCTAATGTACAGAAGCAGTATTCTGCCGATAAAATCTAAGGATTTTCCTCTCTGACTACGTCCAAGACTCGACGTACAGAGAGAATATGTCCGAATGCAGAACGCTTTTTTCTAAAGCTAGTTTAATTGGGTCGTAAGATTTTTCTCGATTTCAAGTTGGATTCTGTTAGGTACCATTACGTTGTAGATCTTCGCGGTAACACATGCTAGGAGAATACTTCTAGTTATCTGTTGTTCACAAATCTCCTTTTTTGGAAAGCGAAGAGTACATTCTTCTGCCCATGTTAAAATGTTACCTGGATTATATACCCTATTAAAAAATTTAAACAGTATAAAACATTTGCTGGTTTTCCAAACCTTGCGGGTACTTCCTCAACCCCAGGTGCATTTCTGGTTTCTAGTTGTTTCATAACATCTTTACGCTCAGCCAAATTAACATTTCCTTTTTTGGAGAGAAGTTTGAAAGCCATGTCAAACAAATTGGAATAACGATGAATGTAGAACATGCCCAAAAAACAACACTGCTAGGTATAGCCCGAATCTTACGGTTGGTCTTTGGGCATTAAAGCTACAGGTGAAAGGGTTGTGATTCCTTAGATGGCAGGTAGTTATCTGGAATCACACCAATAATAACGAAGCAAATGAGAACTAAAGGTTTGTAAGAAAACATATCAAACATAATAATAATAATAATAATAATAATAATAATAATAATAATAATACTTCGTGAGCTTGCTATTGTAGAGTATACCTCGTTGGAAGATAGAGATTCTTTACCAAAACTTACATTTTCAATTAAAAACAACTTAGTGGTCGAACTTTATGACGTTGCTTTAAGTGAGATCGTAAGTGAAAATGAAACTGACTTAACTTATATCAACAAGCTAATGTATGCAACCGCCAAAGCTGCAACCCAAAGAGTAGGTATTAAAATTAAGAAAAATAAAAAGAAACATGTTAATAAAGAACCGAAATGGAAAGTTAAACTAAAAAAGGAGATCGAGACACTGCNCTGTGTCTAATCCTAATGTGTCTAATCCTACTGTGTCTAATCCTACTGTGTCTAATCTGACTGGGTCTAATTAAAATATTTTTAACTGGATACCCAGCATTACTAAACACTTTTGCTTCATTATTTAATCTTTTCTTATTATTAAGGAACAAAATTTACAATTAAAAAAAATTGTTAACAATGCTAGTTACTGTTGTCTTGTTTTACATTAAAATTTAAGTTCTTTTCTCAAGATGCGAATTAATTTCCAGGTATTTGAAATATTCAACTTTTTTAGTAGTTATTCATTCTGTTCTCTTGCTTTACCGTTCTGGTTGAAGCTTATAACTTTTTGTTTGCAATAATGTAGAATCCAATTGTTGCTGATGATTCTTCTAATGCATGAAGGAGCATCCCATGTTGTATGTGTAAACAGAACAAAATTATCTGCTTAATCGACATCAAGTAGCTTTTGGTACTTGATGTCGAAAGGTACTTTCTACTCCTGCTTTTTGTAATATAATGCCAATATTGGTTTGGAGGTCAGGTCAGAGGTGATTAGACACAGATAACATCAAGTGTACCTCCTTGTAAAACACGAGTTTCTAATGTACAGAAGCAGTATTCTGCCGATAAAATCTAAGGATTTTCCTCTCTGACTACGTCCAAGACTCGACGTACAGAGAGAATATGTCCGAATGCAGAACGCTTTTTTCTAAAGCTAGTTTAATTGGGTCGTAAGATTTTTCTCGATTTCAAGTTGGATTCTGTTAGGTACCATTACGTTGTAGATCTTCGCGGTAACACATGCTAGGAGAATACTTCTAGTTATCTGTTGTTCACAAATCTCCTTTTTTGGAAAGCGAAGAGTACATTCTTCTGCCCATGTTAAAATGTTACCTGGATTATATACCCTATTAAAAAATTTAAACAGTATAAAACATTTGCTGGTTTTCCAAACCTTGCGGGTACTTCCTCAACCCCAGGTGCATTTCTGGTTTCTAGTTGTTTCATAACATCTTTACGCTCAGCCAAATTAACATTTCCTTTTTTGGAGAGAAGTTTGAAAGCCATGTCAAACAAATTGGAATAACGATGAATGTAGAACATGCCCAAAAAACAACACTGCTAGGTATAGCCCGAATCTTACGGTTGGTCTTTGGGCATTAAAGCTACAGGTGAAAGGGTTGTGATTCCTTAGATGGCAGGTAGTTATCTGGAATCACACCAATAATAACGAAGCAAATGAGAACTAAAGGTTTGTAAGAAAACATATCAAACATAATAATAATAATAATAATAATAATAATAATAATAACAATAATAATAATTTAATTTAACTTATGCTAGTGAGTTTCTCTGTAATGTAAACATTAAAAAAGGAATTTCCCGTAAAATCAGCCTCTACGCCTACTTTTTGTCATATGCATGATGCCTTTAAGTCAGACATTGCGAAAGGTTAAGGCAAAGTACACCCTTAAATCTGGTAAAGATGTGCATCACCTCCTTTTCATGAACGATCTGAAATAGATTGGGAAGAATGAGAGGGAAAAGAGACAGTTTGGTCTCTTCAGTCCAAATTTTTAGTAATGACATCAAATTGGAATTTGGTATTTAAAAATGTGGAGTGTTGATCATGCAAAGAGGATCAGTTGACAGGAGAAACAATCAAAATAGTTGATCAAAGTGGATATAAATATCTTGGAGTCTTGGAATTTGACGGAATTACACAAAGAGACATTACTGAATGTTTCAAACAGGAATATTTTAGAAGACTAAGGTTAGTTAAGCTTCATGGAAGAAACAAAATTAGGGCAATAAATGCCTGGGCGGTTTCGCTATTGAGTTATGGTGCAGGAATTCTGGATTGGCGTGTAAATGAGTTAGACGAAGTGGACAGGAAAGCGAGAAAAATACTGACCATCAATAAAAAATTTTATCCAAAAAGTGACAAAAATCGACTGTATGTTTCCATCAGTAAAGGAGCAAGAGGGTTAATAGGCTACAAAGGGTCTTGCAGAGCTGACGAAAACAACCTTGATTGGTATGTCGAGCAGCAAACTGAGCCACTGTTAAATGCTTTCAAAAGGAATGGGGCAATCCAGACTGAAAATTCCTTGAATCCTAAAGACTATACGAAGAGAGAAAAATACAAGAATCTGAATTCCTGGAAAGACAAGAAAAGGTATGGGCAAGTTGTTACAGAGTTTGTTAATTTATCAATGTTTAAAATTTTTGGAAATAGCTAAAGTCGTGTGATTTTGAAAGTGTTTACAGAGGCATTAATATGTATTACCCAAGAGCAAGCCATAAGAACGAATAGCATAAAGCATTTCATAGATAAGACTAGAGAATCACCTTTTTGCAGGATATGTGGTGAGAGAAATGAAACTGTTTACTATATAATGTGAGTGTACTGCCAAGAAAAGAATATCTAAAGCGCCACAATGACGTTTACAAATATATACACGGGAAATTATGTAAAAAGTTTGATCTAGAGGCGGTTACGAAAAGATATTAACATGAACCCCAGGGAGTGATGGAGAATGACTCGTGTAAGATAATGTGGGATTTTGTAATACAATGTGATAGAAAAGTGATCGCGGGAAACCAAGACATCGTTGTAACAGATGGGCAAAGGGCAACTGTATTTTGTTTCGTTAATTTATCAAATAAGGAAAAGCAGACAGTTAAAAGAGACCCAGGGGAGAGCAATTAGGAATAAAATGAAGAGAGACCGATGGTCTTGTGGCAAAGTGCGGATATGGGCTAAGGACAGAAAGCATTGGCGGGCACTGGTAGAGGCCTTTTGCCTTGTCCAACGCGATGTGGATTAAGTAAGTAATTTATCAAATAAAGATAAAAATACTGAATTTATTACTACCACCTAACCTTGGACTGTAAAGAAAAAATAATTATTTAATAGTTCATCGCAAGTTCGACATTTCCCACTCCTGTTTCATTAAGTACACTTGCCAAAATCAAACACACGAGCTCATGAGCTTACTGATTAAAAAAATATGTGAGCTGACAATTTACCCTTTCAGTCACAAATGCAGTTCGTGCTTAAAAATGTTATCATCTTCACTTACTGTGGAGATAAATGCACCAAACAAAGTCCAAACATTGAAATGACTAAGTCATAACAATAGTAAATAATTATTTACCATAAAGTTACACCCTGCAAAGGCGAATGTGCATTCTCGCTTTTGACGAGGGCATTCCTTTAAGTGTGTATCTAATTCTTTCTTAGTAAATTCTTCTGTTGTACATCCATTGGGGCACTTTATCTTAAGACCAGGGCACTCATTAAAATGAACCTGCAGGAAAATAAAGTACAGATTAGTTGCTCAGCAAAATTAAAGTGGAGCAGTTTGAAGTCACAAAATGAGGTTTGACATCCCCTGCCAAGAACAAGTCGTCAATACGTTATGCTTAATTAAGCATATGTTACATTAGTGGTACGAATATACAAATACAAAAAGGTTGCCATCCCCTTTTGGGTTTGGGATCTTGCCCTGCTCTTGCCATCGATTCAGAAACTTTTATTAAAAAAACAAAACACGCCTGCTATGACTGGCAGTAGTAGCCTTAAAACAAACTGGAAAAGTGTGTGTGCGTGTGTGTGTGTGTGTGTGTGTCTGTGGATCTGTGTGTGTGTCATGAATACGTTTCTTGCTGAGTCCCATGAACGCAAAAAAAATTCAGCTTCTTGTTGCAATTTGTTTGAAAAAGGAAGGTGGAAGGGGGAAGAGGAAACAAGAAGGAGGAAGGAGGAAGGGAGACGGAAAAAGGAGGAAGGGAGACGGAAAAAGGAGGAAGGAGGAAGGAGAAAGATGGAAGGAGAAAGGAGAAAGGAAAGGAAAGGAGGAACTCTTCAAGGATTTTTTGAAAAAGATATTTTAAAATCCCCTTAAATATTTACACTGTAATCAGTAAATACAGTTAAATTTGGAGAAAGAACTCTTTTAAAAATGTACAGCACCCTTTAACCAAACAATTCCTACGCAAGAGGGTCACGTAATAAATGTTTTTGCCTCCCAAAAGATTAAAATTATTATTTGTTTCCTTCATAAATTCTGCGAAAAGTCATTAAGCTCTATTATTCACATGCAATCCATTTTAAAAGTCATGAGTAAAAATGCAGGATGAGCTAAAAATGTACCCCGACTTCAATGAAAAACAGCACATGAGTGATGTCTGATATCCATCCCAAATTCAACATTAATACACAATTAACAAATGGGCTGGTCTAGTGGATATCGTATTCGTATATGCCATAAAATACAGTGATTAATGTTTTCCCAATTTTTAACCCTGTAAACACACGATTATTTAAGATTTTAGGTCCAATTTATTCCAGTGGCTCAGGAAGAAGTTAACTGAAAAGGATGCACGTCATCTTTTGCATCAGCACCAAACCCCACGTAAAAGGCTTGGATATCGCAATAGCTTCCAATACACGACAGAGCCATTGAAAACCATGCAAGACTGTACACAGTGTACCTATACTTATAGACATCACAGTTCCATAGTCTTTGCAGCTCCCATTTTAGGTCTTGATATCTTTTCATTTTATTTTTCCAAGACTCGAGTGTTAAAGGTGCATTAAATATCTATCTATATTTGGACCATTTTTAGGTCTCATACATCAGTATTATGTCCGGTTTCAAGTGTTCAATTCCTTATCAGAATGTATTCGCATATTCCAGACCAGTTTGATTTCGTCGTTCTCTACCACAGTTTCTGGTCTGTGCTCATACCACTCGTCAGAGTGGTCCAATTTGTGATCACTGCACAGTTGACAGTGGATAACACTACACTCAGCAATGTGTCTCTATTTCATGTACTGCTTCTGAACTAATGTTGTATAGTCTGATACTAAAAGTGCTACTGTTTCATCCTGCTCCCAACAAATTCGACACAAAGGAGATGTCCTCTTTATCTATCTTGTTTCTCATCATACAAGCTCTGGTTGGCTGTTCTAGAGCTGCCAAAATTGTGTCCTCTGTACGTGGTGCTCTTAAGTTTCTTTTATTGAAAAAGACACTAAGGAGACTTTTTCCCATAATAGTTTATGACTATTATTAACCAAGGTTTATACAGATTAATTCCTCCTCATCATCATCATCAAACGGAAGGATCATTATCATGATCCACCGTGGCACAAATCTCCTCCACTTTTTCCGGTCTCTTGAATTTTTCAGCATCTAGACCATTGTCATTCCAGTCATCTCATTGATATTATCAGCTATTATTGTCCTCGCTCTTCCTCTTCTTTTATTTCCTTCTACCATTCTTGCAAATGTATCATGTCTAATACCCGTACTCTTGGAACATGACCAATAAATGTCAGTTTCCTTTTGCAAATAGAACTATAGAAATGTTGATCTGCCAACCTTTTCTAAAATCCATGCGTTTGTTTTCTTTTCAGTCCAACTGATTTTTAAATTCCTCACGAATTCCTCAGTGATAATAATACATACAGGAAAGTTCTGAACAACATGTACACTGTTGTTATCAAAGTCAGTCAAAATAACCTTGTATATAAATAAATAAATGGTAAATAAAGACAAAAATAAAATAAATGAAGAAATGAATGATGAAAAACAAATGTTTTTCACCATTTTTCAAAATTTGAAAGAAGAGCTTTTTCCATTAAAAGTAAGATCCTTAAGATACTTAAAAAAAGGTACAAAAAAACACCAAAAAAGCATTTATTTTACGATGGTGTTCTTTGCTTGATCAGGATTTACTAATTTTCCATGAAATGTCTTGTAAATGAAAAAGGAAAAAACAAAAATGTCAGTCTATAATTTTTAACCAATGCAACAGGAAATGAAACCGGAAAAACCTAAATATCTAGCTTAACATTCAAAAAGATTTAGTAGTATCACGTTTTTGTGTTCTTTTTTTCTTTTCTAAATATATCCTGCAGTTATCCCAAGTTTGCATTTTACTAAATCTTCATACTTTTGAATTGCTATTTATAAATTATGTACAAAACAAGAAAAATATCTTATTAAGTGTGAATTGAACCACCCCACGTTAAGATAACGAAGCAGTACTCTCTTACTAAAGAAAAAGAGAAGGGTTCTTGTATGAAAAGCAAAAAACTTGTACAAGAGAAAACAAAATGAAGTTATTTCAAATGCAATGAAAATGAGGCACTTGCAACACAAAATAATTCTAAATGAATTTCAAGAACACATATGCTGTCATTACCAAACTTACACACACAACAACAAAAATGAAACAAAACCCATCAGAATTATTTTTGCTACTTGCCTCTGTCAAATCAGCCAAAACTATAGCTTCCTTACAATGTGGACAGTTGGTTAATCTATACTTGCATTCATTTCCAATATGCTCTGTGAGTGCATCCCTAGGCAAGAATTCCTGGCATCTTTCGTTTGGGCATTTAATTTCCACATATGTACAATCAGATAAATGAGCCTAAAACAATAGAAGGCAGTCAAATACTTGGGAGTACTGAAATAATCTAATAAGCAAAATTGTTTTAATGAAAAAAATGTACTTTGAGGATATTAGCTTGTATTAAGAAGTCTAATTCACTTCAATGGCTACAAAGAAAAAGAGGGTCCTGGAAGGTTATATAACATTTACTATGTTATATGGTTGTGAATGCTGGACAATATCACCATCAATGCAAAAGAGACTAGAAGCTGTTGAAATGTGTTTTTACAGGAGAGTGATGAGAATATCGTATGTAGACCATCAAACAAATGAGGAAGTTTCGAGGAAAGCTGGAGTAGAAAAGTGTCTGATAAAAACAATTCGTGAATCACCTACAAAAGCCAATGCAACTAACTACCAACTCTTGTTATCTCTTATTTAGGCACTTATTTGCACACTCCCTCATAGGTACAATCAGATGAGCCTAAATATAATATGGTGGTTGTCACTAAATGCTATTGTAACAACCTTGAGGTAAAATTTGTTTCATACAAGTCTATTTCATTAACCACAGACCAGTGTGACATTACAGGCCATTCCCTTCATCATCAAGCCTTCATGTCCTTGAAATGGCTTACAGTCCTTCTTTTCCACATTTTCTCCCTATTTTATTAGTTTAAAACTGTTAGTTCCCATGTTAAATTGGTCATCAATGAAATGAATATAGAAATAACTCATTTTACAAAGAGAGAAAACCTGTTCTTCCTTTTAGCATATCATTTTCTTTATGTAACAAAAATGCATGCATCTGTTCCCACAAGTAAAGACATTTACCACAGCATTTACCATATATATATATATATATATATATCCAACTATTCATGTTTCCCTCTTCCCTACTGCCTCTTCCTTTTTATACTCCATCAATCTCTCTCTCTCTCTCTCTCTCTCTCTCTCTCTCTCTCTCTCTCTCTCTCTCTCTCTCTCTCTCTCTCTCTCTGTGTCTCTGTCTCTCTGCCCTCTCTGTCTCTCTGTCTGTCTGTCTGTCTCTCTCTCATGGCAGTATTACAGTAAATCTTGATAATGCACCTTCTTTCTTTCCTCACATTTACATGAGTAATTACTGCTATTCCTTCACTGTAGTAAAAAGATGTCTGATATCCAGCTAATTTTGTCATAATGGAAACTTCAAGTAAGTTACTTAGGGTACCAGCTCGAGTAGGTACAATAGTCCAGGGGTAGTAAACAGTAGGGATAATCAATTCTCTACTGTTACATGTACAATATTTAGCTTTCTTTTGTGGCAAGTAGATATTTGACCAGTACAATCATTAATGTTTACATTCTTATCATTTAAAGTAATAATGGCAATCAATGATTACTTTCAATGTAATATCAATCTAACAAACTCATCATGATGTATGCCAATTACAGGGACTTACAAGTCCTTGTACATTATGCAAGGTTCCTTGTTTTATCTCCAGGAGCAAGTTTCTTGTTTTCTGTCCAATACTGTAATGAGTTAAAAATCTGGGACTCCATGCTCATCATCATTGTAATGATTTAAATATCATGGGCTTCATGAATATTTTTGTTATGCCATAACCAAATGTATTTTGATTTTTTGATATGCATACAATTTTGTTACATAAAGGCTTGTTCATTTGAGATTTATTTCACTTATTTTGATTTCTTATCACATTAGTCTTTGCAATATGAATCATCAGTCTATTCAACAATATTGTGGATAAAATATTATGTCCAGCATTATTTGGAATAGGCCCTGGTACTAAAAGAGCCGACAAATAGTATTAACACAGCTTTAGAAATTCTGATAACTTTGTTGGGTCTATAACTGTACCAAATGTCAACTACTTTTTTATCTTTGGCTTTTCTTTTTTATGAATTTCCAAAGTTGCCCACTTAAGGAACTGAACCTATTACATCAGAGACTACAACTTATGCAGCTGCAATATAGAAACTGAAATCAATGCATGTGAAGCCAATTCATGAAATATACGCATGTCATGTTTTAGCAACTAGGACTTAACAGGAATGAGAATCACTCTATCATTTTATCAAGGCATTAAAACAATTGAGTAATAAATACAGTAATATCCAGTCAGTATCAGTGGAAGAATCAAGTTGGTTTTTCATTAACACATATTTCCTTGTTCAGTCTCCAAAATCAAGCCCCTTGTCTTCTGTGCAACACAATGTTCTTACTAATGCATATTTTCTTGTTCTGTCTTCAGTAATAAGTTCCTTGTTCTACCTCCAATAGCAACTCCATTGTTTTCTGTCCAATTCCAATTTCTTTTTCTTGATGCATATTTCCTTGGTCTGTCTTTAATACCAAGTTCCTTTATCTATCTCCAATATCAACTTCCTTGTTACTGTTTCCTTGTTATGTCCTTCTAATAATCCAGCATCAATTACTAGCTAAATACTATTGGTCTGTTCTTAATTCCTGTTATCATATTTTATATTCTTCCTCTTCTATTTTAGATGTATACAAATAGAGTTTAACCGGTATACAAAATGCTACAATTTATTTGTATACATCTTGAGACTACACTGGAGTCGATTTTGCCATTGGATGGCCAATTTCAACAAGTCCATCAACACTTTTACTGGTGATACTTATATGTCTAAAATTTGATTTTCATTAATTATTTAGTTTTTATTATCACGTCTTTCATTAGTTCTTTTATTGGGGGAGATTTTCATATTTCATAATCTTCTTCTTCTATTTTAGATGTATACAAATAAAGTTTAAATAGTATACAAAATGCTACACCTATCTTTATCAACCTTGGATATTTGACTCCATACTTGCACATTTTCAATAACATATAAAAACTAAATTGTCTGTCATCTGCAATGGAGAAGCAATTCATAAGTAGAGTATTCCATGGGCTGTGATAGGGATTGAATGAATAATCTCCTCCATGGTAGACTTTTGATCAGATGCATGATCACTTCATGCCCATAATGACAAGAAAATAAATAATAAGTGATCAAATGGTTACACCAACAGCTTACCAAACAAGAGATTACCAGTATGAGCCTCAGCCACATCCCTGGAGTTAAGGGTCCTAATTTTTTCCCATTATAAGTGGGATGCTGCTTAGTTTGCACATGTGTTTAGAGATTGCAAAAGGGAGGAAAGGAACAAATAAAAAGTTTAAAAAGTACAAAGTAAAAAAATCATCTAAAAATTACTGAAATGGCAAAAATAATGGGTGAAACAAAAAAAACCAACACATTTTATATGAAACACTAGTCAATTTCAATAGGCCTATGGTTACTCCTTGATAAAAAATATATATATATATATATATATATATATATATATATGTTTTACAGAATGTTGAATATCTAACATAACTACAATTAAAGTTAATTTTGCCTAATCCTCTTTATCTATGTTATATCATTTTCACAATTACTTTTTCATGAACAATGAAAAATGTACTCGACTCACTTCAAAATGTTGAACTTCTCCAGTCCATGGACATTTTGTGTATTTGCATGCTGTTATTAAAGAGTGAATTTCTCTTGCTGAAAATCTGTCTGGATACACAGTCTCTAATCCATGAATTTCATTACAGATTGGGCAATGAAATGTTTTGTTTTTCTTACTAAAACAAAAGTTTAACAGTGATTAAAGTACAATTCAGTCTTGGGATCCACAAAAAATAAAAAATACACAACAATATCAAACATTGACCTACAGTCTACAATCAAAAGCAAAGTAACTTTAAGATAGATATTAACAATTTTCAATCCTGTTATTAAGGACAAATGCTTATTTTATTATAAAATTAATGTACAGTATGTACACTAATGTACACCTACTACCTTTTTAGATGTATAACGTGGTACTATAACTTCATGAAATTGTTGCACAAAAAAGAAGAATATGCTGTGTGTTTACCCACATTGCTGTAAGTACATCACCAAATTCGTTTATTCATTGTAAGTGAGATACTACTTAGTCTGTGCATGTTTTTGGAAGCAAGAATTGGGTGAAGGAAGAAAGAAGGGCATTTCCATGGAAAGGTCAACCTACATGCTGATAATTGAAAAACATCAAAACATAGATTGTTTCATATCATTGGAAAGCTTAACCTTTCTGGAATAAGAACTTTGCAATTAAAGTCCCAGAAAAAACCTCCACTTCTTGCTATCATCAATAAACTACAGGGAGTTGACGAGAAAATTACAACCTTGTTTTTTGGTTCTCCTAAATCTAAATAATTTTTTCTGGTGCAACTTAGTCTTTCATATAATTTTTTGGTCTTGGCAATGTTTCACATGTTTGAGAATATGGTTCAAGACTCGAATCTTGAAGAAAATCTCTTGAGTGTATTTTTCAGACCTTCATTTCAAAGAAATTTGTTGTGTACCTCTGTCACAAAAAGAGCAGTAAAAGTTCTTTCATATTATGGCAAAATGAGGGAAAACATTTTTCATACAATTTAAAGTAAGTCAGATGCGATCTCTAATAAACCTTAAAAGGGTTTTAATTTTATGTCCCACATCAACCAGAAAGTCTGTGACAAATGTACAGGTTTTTTTGTATGTCCGTCATATACATCTGTCACAGTAAATTTCTGTTTGAAATGCCAGCTTCCATGAGTTATACACTTCCAAATTTGGTTCATCCCTCGCTATATTTTCATAATGGTAGTCTAGTTAGTTAAAGGGAGGAAGGTTCTTCTCATGTTCCCATGTGTAAGATCAGGATTGAGTGAGAAGAGTTCAAACAAGTTTTTCTGGTATTTGGTTTGTTTTCTTTTTGAATGCTAACTTGGATCATCCCTCATGGTCTTCACAATGGCAGGCTAGCTTCAGAATTTCCTTTTTCACTATCCTTGACTGAATGTGCACAGATTATTGAAAATAGTGGTAAGAAACTTGTTTTATATTTTATTATTCCAAGCATCTTTTAATTATTCTTTATAGAAAAATGCATTTGTCGTAATAGACGATCTTCAATTCAATTGACATTTAATAGGACATTTTATTGTTATTGTCATTTGTATTGTCAGCTGCCATGTTGTACACTGAGCTGTTTTATTGTTGATTAAAGCCCAATGTGAGGTCAATTAATAGTTAATCATTTACTACAGCATTGCTTATCATTTTTCTTTAGATGGGGTAAACTGACAAAGAAATACAGGGTAAAAAAGAGAAAAGCTTACAAAAAATAGAGAAGCTCATGGTGCATACCTTGAGAAAGAACGCTTACAAAAAAATTGAAAAGGTTACAAGACAAAAAGAAACCGAAAGCAGAACAGGACACATTTTGTACAGCTGAAAGAGTAAGAGCTGCAAAATATCGAAAACTGAAGAAAGAAAGAGAGCAAGCTGCATCATCTTCTGCTGGAACTTCTAATGAGTCACCCTTTAGAACAAAGCAATCAACTGGTAAAGCAATTAAACATGCAGCAAAATTGTTGCCCAAATCACCAAGATTGAAAAAGTTTGGAAAAAAAGGCAAACGAGGCTGGTCTTGAGAAAACAGGTAATACTGGAAACAAAAAGAGTTGTAGCAACAAAGGCCCAAGTGATCAGGAGTGTGAAATTGTGAAAGACTTTTATCTTGAGAATGAAATATCTTGGCAAGCTTCATGAAGAAAAGATGTGCCATTTGTAAATGGAAAAAACACAAAGAAGACCAGGCAGATTCCTTATTTGCTGATGTCACTGAAAGAAGTGTATGAACTCTTTAAAAATGAAAATCCCAATGTGTCAATAGGACTCTCAACATTTTGCTCCTTCAGACCATTTCATGGTAGACTTTTTGACCATATATCTCATAATGCCTGTGTCTGTAAATACCACGATAACATACATCTAATTTTGACTGTCCTTGAAAAATATACTGACATTTCATCTTACTTCAGTGCATTTATTGACCAAGTAACATGTGACCAAACTAACAAAGATTGTATTTACTGCAAATGTAATGAATGTAAATATTCCTTAGACTTGTTCCAACCATCTATTGAAATTAAAGACACCTCAACAACATATCAGCAGTGGCAATCAGAAGATAAACATGCTAAGAAAGTCACAATCACTGCATCTGTCAACGACATTTTTGAGGATTTAAAAAGTCAATTAAATAGGTTTTTGATCCATCAATATGTTAATGCAACCAGCAGGTGAATTTTACTAAGTTGATTGAAGAAAGTAATGGCACATCCACAGTACCGCAGGTTGATTTTTCTGAAAATGCATCCATTTTACATCAGAATGAAATCCTGTCTGTACATTGATCCCACAAACAAGTGACATTGTTTACAGGTCAGGTTTGGGTTGACAACACCACCAAAGAGAGCTATGGCATCGTTTCTGACAACTTAGAGCATACCAAGGAGGCAGTTTATGCATTGATGTCAGAGTTGTGAAAAAATGTTCAGCAAAACAACTTGAAGTTGCAATAACTTCAACTGGTGAACCATTCAATGTTGAAAATTTTTCCAGTGGATCTTTACCAACTGGAGAAAGTGAAAGTGATTCATCTGACATTAAGACTTCTTCAGACACCGTTTAAGAGGGTATCCACATCGGGGACTGGTTATTGGTTTGCTATGGAAATGAGAAGTTACAACTATAATTGCCAGTGACATTGAAGTAAATGTAATGCACAAACCTGGTGCCACATTTTGGAAATGGCTGACATATAGATAGACAATTTTTTTTTACACAAGAGTCAATAAATTAAAAAGACTTGACCAACCAAGTGTTGCCAGTACTTGTGGTCAATTTTTATTTACCAACCTTTAAAAAAGTACTACTTTATATTTTTTTCAAAAATCTTTACTGTAGACTTTTAAAGAAAGTGTTCATTTTTCACTTTTCAATGTCCAAGGATTACTACACAGCTCATTGCCACTTTCTTGACTTTCGTTTTTGATTGTGGTAATAATCTGTGCATCTGTCACATATGTCCGTCACAACATTTGATAGTTCAATTCTTGAAAAATAAATAAGTTTTGAAAATTCATGATTTTTGCCTATTAAGAGCAAAGTATAAAGGATGTAATAAAGAGGGAATTAAAAATAATTTACCACTACAATCACAGAAATAAGTAATTTGTTGATTTGAACTAGAGTATTGTTTTTTGTCTATGTCCCTCACAGCACTTTGATGCTAGTTCCAAGACCCTGGTTTATTTAGAAATTGTGTTTTTTGGCATTTTATAGCTTTTATGGTTCAGGACTTGTGTTTTATTATAAAAAAATTCAAAGAAAAAATAAATTCATTCTTAAAATTAACTTTTTGTTGTCTGAATTGTACGTTCGTCACAATGGAATTGCCCAGAACAAGTAACCTTCTGAACTAAAGTGGCTTCCTGCCTTCTTTAAAATGAAATAAAACAAACAAACAAGGTAAACAACAATTTTTTCTTTATTTACTTATAATAATGTTCCTGACATTGTTATATTCGATAAATTTCTAGCCTTTAATTTCCCAAACATCAGGCATGGCGTCATGAAAGGGAGTTGGAACTTCTAGCCTGCCTATTTTTAGTAGAAAAATTAGTTTCAAAATAAATTACTTACCAGGATCTGATGAAAATTCACATCTACAACTTTCTAATTCATAGCTAGATATCCTGATTTTTTAACCCTAGGAGTATTTTTGTAGAAAAAAATTATGCCCTGCCTTAAAACTGTTACAGTTTAAGGGTAATATGCTGTAAAGTTTGTGTTTTAGAATTTATTTGTAATTTATCATATAACATTAAACCGGGAAAACAAATATTGTGACTACCTTGATCAGCTTAGTCTACTCCCTACATCACATGATACTTATGTACTACCAAGAAAAAGTGGCAAAATACCAGTATATTTCAGTACATTTTTAATTCTTCAGTACAAGCTTTCTGGGAAATTCCAGTATATTCCAGAAAATTTACTTACAATTAATATAAATAAAATTGACACTGGTTTTTTACTATGGCCTGCCTCTACTCATTTATTTCCAGCTATCTTCTCCCTTTCACCTTAGACAACTAAAATGGAAAGATTTACTGATACTGGAGACAACATAGGCCATGATACATTTGTCAACTTAATAAATGAAACACAACCAAAAAAATGTTATGGAAGTAATTTGAAAATTCCAGCACATTTTCTGGTATTTTCTAAAAAATAGCTGTATTCCAGTAGGCTCCTGAGTGGATTTTTACTCCAGTACATTCCAGTATCAGCAGCCAGCCCTTTTATAAAACTATGATTGTTTATAAAGGAAGGTGGGCATGCTGTTTGATACATCTAAAATTATTGGCAACATAACTGGCATTACATTATGCATTAATGGTTTCAGTTGAAGGTTGATCTTCCATCAAATGTCTTTTATTTGAAATCTGAATTACCTTTAACTACTTAAAGCTTATTACTATGTTCGTTCATGTTTAGGTAGAGGAACTGGAAGTGGGAAGAAACCAATGCAAAATAATAGAAAACGTTTAAAAAGCAAAAAATAAATAATAAAATAAAAGTAATCCTCTACACTCAAGAGGCTACCAATCTTGCTTACAGTCAAAGAATTAAAAAAAAAACCAACTTGGAAGAAAGTAATGTATTCAATATCTTTATTCCATCAAAACTCTAATGTGTTAAATTCATAGTGCCAGCAAAAATGCTTTGCATTTTTCTAACTTCAGCCTGTAGTTTTGATGACAAAGAATGACAGTATCTGCTTCTTAAATGACACTGGGAACACACTGGTGTAGCTAGCTACTGCTTTTTTGCACATTAAAATTCCGCTTATCTACTTATCCATTTAAAGGTATTGGACATGTCAAAGGTGTGTATGATGTGGACTTTTTATCATGGTCTGCCACTGCACATAATCTTGAGTGGCTTCCTTCTTTATCTTTCACTTTAATATATTTGCACAAATTTTGGGTCACTAGGTGGACTTCCCGGACCTCCTTTTTATCTTCTGCCAATGAAACTCAGAAGAAGAGCACCTGTCGACCCAGGAGACTGCTCTATGCACATGCAGAAACCCAGTGGCAGTGACTCTTTCTCCTAACTAATGACATTTATTTGGAGTTCCATTTAACTTAGGTTAGGGTTTCTTACTTTCAAAAAAAATACATAGCTCTGATGAGCTGGCCAATTGTGATAACCTGCATGAAACATACAGCCTGAACCAAGACAAATACTTTGGTCATACCTTTGTAAACTCTTGTAGCATGAAACACACATCCGCTGTCCACAAAGTGCTTGGACTGGATTCCTGAGAACCAGAGAGCAGTATGGGCAGATGTAACTTTTATCAATTTCATATAACAAATTGACTTCATAACCACCTACACCATTCTCTTCTGCCATTCTGTTATTTTATTTGTATAACCTGAAATAAAAATGCATTTCTTTAAATGACTAAATGAGAGATTAAATGGAAAGTCTACAAAGAGCATTTAACAGGGTTCTCCTTATTATATTTTGTGTGTACTGCTACACTATGACTTTTTGCAACTTACTAACCCATCTCTCCACTAAGTTCATTTTCTAGAAAAGCAAAAAAAAAATATTAATGTAACAAATTTCTGTAAAAGTTAAAAAATAAAAGTATGTACTTTTGTTGCATAAATTTATGATCAAGAAATTGATACTTTATCTTAACCCCAGCAAAGTTTTCTACTGTCTGCTATAAATTTGTTATATTATTGTTATACCATAAAAATTCTAAAAGTGTTTCAATATTGGTGGCAATATTGATTGTTTTGCATCAAAACTTGGTTGACATACTCTTTACACAGTGGATCAGTACCATCTGGCCATAGAATATGGCTTTACAACTACCTTCTTGTACTGCTGTTGATAGAGATTAAGCATGAAAATATGAAGACAAACAAAAATAATTGATGGTTTCATGATTCTAAAAAACATGAGAATATATATATGTTCAGTATTTTAGATATTCTCCTGTTTTTTAAGATCATGAAACCATCACTTATTTTTGTTTTTAGAATACATACATATATATATATATGTAATTAGATGTATGAGTAAGAAAACTAACTTTACAGTACTTTGAGTTTCATGTCTTTCACTATCTTCAGCTGTATACAAATGATCACTTGTAAAAATGTTTCCACAAAATTTTTCTACTTTTTTTCAATATACTAAACATTTTTTTCATGTTTTACCATATATATATATATATCCAACTATTCATGTTTCCCTCTTCCCTACTGCCTCTTCCTTTTTATACTCCATCAATCTCTCTCTCTCTCTCTCTCTCTCTCTCTCTCTCTCTCTCTCTCTCTCTCTCCCACTCTCTCTTTCTTACTCTCTTTCTCACTCTTTTCCACTCTCTCACTTTAACCGAATTTTCCTCTCCCTATCTCTCTGCATCTCTCTATCATCATCATCATATTCGGTTTAACGTCCAGTTTACATGCTAGCATGTGTTGGACGATTTCTTGAAATTGACTTCCAAGTCATCCTATCCTTCACTAGGTCTCTGCTGACACCTTTTTGTTTCAGATCCATCCTTATCACTTCCTCCCATGTTTTCTTTGGTCTTCCTCTGCCAGTGGTTCCTGCCACCTTGATTGTTCTGCATCTAC
>RDPX01000091.1:2898629-2929345 GCA_003991215.1 Morbakka virulenta | reverse complement strand
TATATATATATATATATATATATATATATATATATATATATATATATATTCTTGATAAAGTCTGTTGGTTTGGCATATTTCCTGTGTCGAATATATATATATATATTTGTATAATATTGTGTATTCGTATCAAAAAGTGCTCAATGGATATAGCAGAGCAATGTAAACAATATTAACACCTTGTAATACCACCTGTAATTTTTTAAAATTATTTTTGATGAGCCGCCTACTTTATTTGTTTATAAAAAACATGTACAGTATTTGTAGCATTATTGCCTGATGATCGAAATATCGTGTAACTATTAGTTGCAATCACAGTTCTTATTTTTCGTGTTTTATCTCATCTAACATATATATCCAAAGCTCAAAATAGCGTGAATTTCTAAACTGTCAACAACGTCAAAGTAAATCTCTTTAAAAATGCGACATCACAAATTTGATTCTCGTTGATTACAGCAGAAACAAAAAAAACCCTTCACAACTCACAAGTATCAGCTCTGAGATTCAGCTCGCTTTTTTCCCCCTTCTTTCTCGGACTTCCTTCTGCTCGAAAATGCCAACCTGCTTGTGAGGGAGAAACAACAACAGCTCTGCTCTGTTTGTGATGTACTCGGACATGAAAAGGGGAATTCCCAAACGAAAGTTTGGTTGAGATGTTAGCGTTATGAAATGCTCACTGTGCGTAGTTTGAGCACTCTGGCAGGATTCCACAATAGCTCTTTAAGCTGTGTTTGCTCCGGCAACATGGCCAGAGAGTTATGTCGCAGAAGCTCTGTGCTGCACTGATGAGCCCACAAAGGGCGAAACAGTACTGTCTGCAGATTAAGTATACATATATATATATACACACACACACACACACACACACATATATATATATATATATATATATATATATATATATACATATACATACATACACACATGCAATGGTCTCTCTTAAGAAAGATAGATTAATAGATAGATTAATAGATAGATTAATAGATAGATAGATAGATAGATAGATAGATAGAGGGAGACAGAGACACACACACAGAAAGATACATAGATTAATAGATATAGATAGATAGATTGATTGATATATCGATCGATAGGTATATATGTAGATACATAGATAGATTCTTTGATCGATCAGTAGATTAATAGATAAACGGATCTATCGATCGATTGATCGATTGACAGGTAGGTAGATAAATACTGTAGGTAGATAGATAGATCGATGAATAGATGGATCGATGAATAGATAGATAGATGGATAGATGGATAGATAGATAGTTAACTATAGGTGGATAGATCGAAAAATAATTAAATAGATAGATAGATACATACATACATAGATATATAGGTAGCTGGATCGAAAAATAATTAGATATATAGATTCTCCGCAATTGACGATCACAGAGAACTAAAGGATATTTTTACACTTAATGGTTTATGTCAAGTAATTAAAAATGATACTCGCTACGATCTTAATCACAATACATCAACTTTGATTGACCTAATATTTGTGACCAACACTAGAGAAGAAGATTGAAGCAGCAGAGATATGGTTCTTAAAGCGCATTTTAAAAATATCTTGGACTGAGCATGTTTCCAATATGGATGTATTGAAGAGGGCAGTGTGCGAGAGAAAGCTGCTATCCATTACTTCGAGAAAGACAGCTTTCTTTCTTGATTCATATAATGAGAAAAGAGGAGCTCGAAGAAGTGACACTAACGGGAAAGATCGAAGGGAAACGAGGCAGGGGAAGGCCAAGAACGAAGGCATAGCGGCATGGTCAGGAAAGAGCGAGCTGCAATTGCTGACAACAGCGAAGGATAAAAGTCTGTGGAGAACCATGATCACCAACGTTCTGGGAGAGCATGGTACCCGAGGAGGAGGAGGAGGAAAATTAGTGAGAAATGAATTAGCAGTGACAAACGCTGACGTAATACCCATGTCAATTGGAGCTCACGGTATGGTTGGTTTCTCTCTCGTTCGTTTCTCTCCAATAAACATTCATTGCCGAGACTACCGAAATTCTAATCATCAAGAAATGAGAAAGGAATTTCGTGAATCAAAAATCAATGAAATCGATCAATTTAATGACGTAAACAATGCGTGGAACTACCTCAAGAACGTACTGACAGAAATATTCAACAAACACGCTCCTCTCATCAAGAAAAAAGTACGAGGAAAGCCCTGCCCCTAGTTATCAAGTGAACTGAAAACAAAAATGAACACTCGAGATGCTTTACTTAGAAAAATGAGAAAATCCAAACTACCCTGTGACATCAAGGCCTATAAAGCCAAACGAAATGGAGTTAATATTGCTCTACGAAAAGCAAAAGCGACTTTTTGTAAATATCTATTGACTGATCATCTTCTTCTTCATCTTTCGGCTGCTCCCGTCAGGGGTCGCCACAGCGGATCAATCGCCTCCATTTGGCGCGGTCTTCAGCGTCCCCTCTCCTCACTCCTAATGTCCTCATATCCTCTTCAATTCCGTCCATATATCTTCTCTTTGGTCTTCCTCTCTTCCTCTTCCCTGGCAGTTGCATCCTCAACATTCTCCTCCCGATGTAGCTATCTTCTCTTCTGACCACGTGTCCGTACCATCTCAGTCTTCCTTCCCTTTGCTTCTCTCCTAATCTTCTAACGTGTGCTGTTCCTCTGATGTTTTCATTTCTGATTTTATCTAGCTGTGTGACCCCAAGTGACCACCTCAGCATTCTCAACTCAGCCACTTCCAACTCAGCTTCCTGCTTCTTTGTTGTCGCTACCGTCTCAAGCCCATATAGCAAAGCTGGCCGCACTACCGTTTTGTACACTTTTCCTTTCACTTTTGGCAATATCTTCCGGTCACATAACACCCCTGTTACCTTCCTCCACCCGTTCCAGCCTGCTTGTATCCTCTTCTTCACTTCTCTGTCGCATCCCCCATCGTATTGCACTGTGGATCCAAGGTACTTGAAGTCTTTTGCCTTCATTACATCTGCTCCTTGCATGCAAATCTTGTCATCCTCTCTCCCATTCACGACCAGGTATTCGGTCTTGGCCCTGCTTACCTTCATTCCCCTTCTTTCTAGGGCATATCTCCACTCCTCCAGTTCTTCTTCGGCCTCGTTCCTGGTTTTGTTGCACAGCACAATATCGTCAGCAAACAGCATACTCCATGGTGCTTCTTTCCTGACTTCATCAGTGAGTCGATCCATGACTATTGCGAATAGGAAGGGGCTTAGAGCTGACCCTTGGTGGAGTCCGACCTTGACTCGGAACCAGTCAGTCATTCCTGCAGCACTTCTTACAGCCGTCGCACTGTCTTTGTACATGTCTTTTACTAGCCTTACATACTTTTCTGCTACTCTGGATGTTCTCATGCAGTGCCATAATTCCTCTCTAGGTACCCTATCATACGCTTTTTCCAAATCCACAAACACGCAGTGCAATTCCTTTTGTCCTTCTCTGTGCTTTTCCATCAGGATGCGCAGAGCGAATAACGCATCTGTTGTGCCTCTTCCTGGCATGAAACTGTACTGTTCCGGGCTGATCTCTACTTCCTCTCTCATCCTTGCATCCAAAACTCTCTCCCACAACTTCATAGTGTGGCACATCAACTTGATGCCCCTGTAGTTGCCACACTCTTGTGCATCTCCTTTGTTCTTATATATAGGGATCAACACACTCCTCCTCCATTCGCTTGGCATTTCCTCTTTCTCCAGTATCCTATTGAAGAGCTTCGTGAGCACCTCTAAACCCAGGTCACCTAGACACTTCCATGCTTCAATTGGGATGTTGTCTGGCCCTACACTCTTTCCATTTTTCATTTTCTTCAATGCCTTCTTTACTTCACCTTTGTCTATCTTTCCAACATCGCGTTCAACTCTCTGGGCTTCTTCAATTCTTTCTTCTCTGGGATTTTCTGTGTTCATGAGGCCTTCAAAGTAACTTTTCCACCTTTCTAACACTTCATTCTCATCTGTTAACAGTCTTCCATCTGCATCTTTGATGACTCTAACCTGTTGAATATCCTTTGAAGCTTTGTCCTTTTGCTTCGCAATCCGAAATAAATCCTTTTCTCCTTCCCTTGTGTTCAGCCTATCGTAGAGATCATTGTATGCTTCCTCCTTTGCCTTGGCTACTTCCTGCTTCGCTTCTCTTCGTCTAGTCTCGTATTCCCTTTTGTCTTCCTCTTGGCCTGTCCTGTCAAACACTTTCTTTGCTTTCCTCTTGTTCTGGATACATTCTTGTACTGCATCATTCCACCACCATGTTTCCTTGTCTGAACTCCTACAGCTTGATGTTGCTCCCAGAACTGCCTTGGCCGTTTCTCGAATTTTCTCGGTGAGCTCAGTCCATTTTGCAAGTACATCCGTGGTTGAACTCAGTGCTTCAACTAGCTCCCGATTGAAGTTCCTCCTGCACTCAGCTTCTCTCAGTTTCCACCATTTTGTTCTTGGATTAGATGTCCTTTTTCTTGTTCTCTTGGTTTTGATCATCAACTTGCATATTACTACCTTATGCTGTGCAGCAACACACTCTATTGACTGATCATGAATCTACTAAATCCGAGAAATTCTGGAAAACATTGAAGTCGATTTTTCCTGTCAAAAATAAAACGAACTCAAACAAATATTTCAAGATTGAAAATTAACTTACATCAGATCCTTCAGAAATCGCTAACGGTTTGTCAACTTTCATACAACAATTATCTCAACAATAAAGAAACCCTTGTTTCCTCTAAGCAATCTTGTTTAGAGAAATTGTAAGAAAGGCAAAAACTTTACCTTAAAATCGTTTAAATTCCGTTTTATATCTGTCACGCGCATTCGAAGCCAATTGAAAAAGCTACAACGAAATAAATCATGTGGAATCGACTTACTACCACCAAACCTCCTGGAGAACGCTTCTGATGAAAAAACTTTAACAAAAGCTTTAACCTACCTAATCAACCTCTCACTTAGTACTGGTACTTTTCCAACAGAATGGAAGTAGAACGTCTGGAAAGTCTGGATGAAGTAGAACGTCTTCTTAATTACGATCTACAATACCTTTATCACTGGTTCACGGAAAACGAATTGTTGTTAAACTTGAAACCAGGAAAAACTGAAGTGTTACTGTTTGACACGTCTGAAAGGATAAATTTGCAGCAGAGAGATATTGTGATCAAGATAAATGTCCAAAAATTGAATGTGGCAAATCGATACAAGTATCTTGGAGTAGAAATCGACCACACACTGAACTTGAATTCGCATTTTGACAAAACGTTCTAGAAAATGTCGACACGATTACGTTTACTATACAAAATGAGAACCTTTTTTACGATAAGTGTTGCGCTCTCGGTCGTCAACGCCATCATCTTACCCTTGTTTACATGTTGTTGTATATTGAATCCTATTCTCAATCAAAGTCAGGCTCAACGAATCGCGACCTTTGAAGGAAGTGCTCGAGAAATTGTGGCAGATGGTCAACATGTCAATCCTAACATCAACATCATGGATTGTGGAAAACAACTAGTTTGCCTGTTTGTCAGGAACGTTCTACTTGGAAATGTTAAACCACCATTCAAAAACTATTTTGGATTATCAAACACGAAAGTGAACACGAGAAACAAAAATCTATTTGTCTACGTCCCAAGAGTCAAATTAGAATATGGGAGACAGTCGAGTCGTTATATGGGAACGTCTAATGACCTCCCACTTGAACTTAGAAGCAAAGATACAAAAATGAATTTTAAAGACATTCGAAAAGATCATAGGTTCTAGTTTTTATCAGGTTCTGATTGTTTTACAGATTTTTTATACAGGACACGTGTTAATAGCAGTATCTGTATACATTACTTTTTAATTATACATTTATTGAAACGTTTTTATCCTGTATAAATATTCGTAAATAAATAAATATATAGATATATGGATAGACAGACTCATAGAATTATAGGTAGATAGATAGACCGATCAATCGATAGATGGATATATAGATGGACGGATCGATAGATAGATAGAAAGTTAGATAGAAAGATAGATAGAAAGATAGATAGATAGATAGATAGATAGATAAATAGATAAATAGAAATATATATATATATATCGATCGATAGATAGATATATCGATTGATGGATAGCTATATAGATAAATAGATATTTCGATCGATCCTTAGATTAATGAAGAGATGGATCAATCGATCGATCGATAGACAGATAGATAGATAGATAAATAGATAGATAAAGAGATAGATAGATAGATAGATGGATAGATAGATAGATAGATAGATAGATAGGTTTTACTGAAGGCAGACCTACAGGGCACCGAATCTAGAATCTCCTACAGCCTATCTCCCATCCACGTATATATTTATTTTAATTACTTTAATTATCATAAAGCTATTTATGTCGTGTTCCTAGCCTTTCTTTTATTTTGGCTCTTTATTTAAATCCATCCACTTGCACCTTACCAGGTTGATAGATGTTTGTTATGAGGTGGAAATCAGAGTTCCAGTCGAGACCTATAAAAACCCAGATTTCAATTCTTTTTCCCTCAAAAAATCCCACAATTATTTTTACTCTAAAATCTCGCATTAAGGCTCCGGCGCCCATTTTCGGATATTTTAATTTTCTTCATATTTAAATCTAGTAAATAGGCCACACATAGACGCATGTACTTTTTTTTTGCTAAATAGCACTTTGAAACATCTTATTCTTTAGCCCTTTTTATAAGGATTCTATTTAATAAGCAAACAAAATACTGTTTTAGGGTTCGTAAAAACGTAAGTAATCTCACAAATTAAAAAACACAATAAAACTATTTATAACTTTATAATAATGTCCTCTTCATTTTTATCGTGCACGGATCCTTCATTATCGTTTGATACAGCGCCTTTCATCTCTTTCTCATCGTCGTTGTTATGATCTTCATTTTCGTAAATTTCATTTGAAACATCCTCTTTAGCGTTCTTAAGCTCCAGCAACATTTCCTTTACCTCTAAAATTGCTTCTCTAGGGGCAGATCGATTTAAAATCATATCACGCAATCGTGAGTGAAGTTTCCGGTAATTATCATTCCATTCAATGTATCCGCATCGCTGAAATCAACTGACAATGAATGCTGATTTTGCTACTGACTTCCAGATTTTAAATATATACTGAGAGACTTTTTCGTAAGATGCACAGCGACGGTTGCCCTACTTAGTGAACTCTCCAGTACCGCTTGCAATCCACTCCAACCCACTCTCTTTCAGAATATGCTTCAATGCCTTATTGACATGAGTGGAAAGAAAGTAGAGGAACGAGGTCATACCGCCAGCGATGATTTTACATTGTATTGTTGTATCTGGTGAAAACTCAGGCACATCTCGTAAATTAGATTTGGCTGAATCCATGATCAGAAGAGTTTTGAGCTGTTGGAAAGAACATCCTGGTCGATTTTTCCACATTTCTGGACCTTTCGCATAATATTACTCTTCATGGTGCCTTCCTTCATATCTTCAATTACCATTCTATTAGGAAAATTGCCTCTTGAGGCCTTGGTTAGGTTTTTAAAGATGATCATTGGTGGCAAGGATATGTCCTTGTAAAGGTCATCAATATTGGGTTCTCCAGCAATCAACAAAGCGTTAAATCGCAATTTTTCATTACAAGTAATTTTTACATTCACTGTTCTCATCTCTTTTAAATCGAAGGTGGTGAAAGATAGTATATAAAAAAAGCAATGGGTCTTATCCAATTATAATGTCAAAGTCACCCAATTTTTCATCGCAGCTAAAACTGTATCACAACGTTCAGGGGCATCAGCGGGAATTGCCAAACACTTGTATCTCGAAGAAACGTTAAGTTATTCCGTCTAATCATTCGACGTAACCATCTGAATGAAGCAGAAAAACGCTCAATATTGCCTGGATACATGGTTGGAAATAAAAGTAACGTCTTTCTACATATCTGCTTACCAGTGACAATTTCGTTTACCCCTCCCTTCTTTGACGTAGTCCAGTAAAACAGATTCAAGTAATGGGTCTTTAGCTTTTGACTCTCTAATCGTTCTTTTTGATCGTACGCTAATTCCTGGAGCGAAAACAGCCGACTTGAATACTTCCATTTGTTTGCTCCATCGCTGCAAATTTTTTCTCAGATTACTTAACTATCTAGGTGCTTCTCGTATTCCGATCTCGTTGGCTTTTTCTATTGCTTTTCTTTTATAGTACAGCGTATAGTTTTTCTCCATGGCGTTGTCTTCTATGTTTCAACAATTGCTTTCACAATAAAACAAATAAGAAATTGGCTTCAGGTTTTAATAGCATTCGTCGTGTTATGATGCATTCGATTTGAATGTTATTATTGCGTTCGAAATCTATGTTTGTGTTCAGATGTTATGGTCAGATTCGAAAGTTTATATTAAGTTTAAATGAAATGCAATGGTGAGAGCAACTAGGTCTCATCCCTGTATTTTTTTGTTTGACTGTTTTATTACTGGACATCACGTCCATAAAGAGAAGATGAGTTGTGAAAAAGAATCCTTTTATTAACACGATCAACATGCCGTGAAAGTTCTGAAAGGTGGAGAGATTGTGGGACACGTTCGACGACCATTTTCTAAAACTGTTGCCTTGATTTTATTGTCTGGCGGCTCCATTAAAGTTTCCGTGATAGAAGAACGAGAAAACAAAAGAGGAAATGGACTGGAGTTCCCTTGTTTAGCGACTTTCAAGGTGTCAGAACTTCATTTACGTTTTTGTCTTTCTGCTGTATCCCGTTAGGGTCGCCACAGCGAATCAGCCGTCTTCGTCCTGTTCTGTTTGTTACATCAGCATCCCTGGCACCAACAGCTTCCATATTAAGGTGTCAGAACATATTTTGCTAAAAACAGAATCTATTATTAAAGACTTCTTTAAAAGACCAATTAAAAAAAGTTGCTTATAAAAATCGTCTTATCTATGTAATTTTAAATAGTACGATTAGGCACTGAAATTCAAGACAACATTCTTTATCTTGGATACAAATCAAAATGGTCAGCGCCTACTAAACTTGACTACTGAGCATGAACTAGTCAACTCGAACCTCCTGTATACAAAGAGGAAAGGAAGGTTACAGACGTTTGCTTGTCCAAAGCAATATACACCTGTAAATTAAGATCATGGAATTCATTCGTCAAAGCTAAGGTTCCGTAATGAAACTAAAAGAACAGACATGAAATGTAACTACTTCATAACTGCTCATCATGTGGCTGGAAGGATGCATAGCCCGCAAACGTAAACAAGAAAGCAACATGTACCATTGGAAAATAAGAACATCTCAGAGAAACATCAAGTATTTTATGAAGAACAAAAAGCTAGGGATGACAAGATAACCAAGTCCTCTACTTTTCCCCTTACAAATGCTCCAAAGACTTTGATAATGGTTATTTACAAAAATCTAGCATTTATATAAATGTATTACCTTTACGGCGGGGTGACAACATCATTTCCTGCACAGCAGAAAAACAACAGTCACGCCTTACCTAGGAGCTCGTGACTAAAGTCACTGGCCTAAAAAACACAGAAAAGCAAGTAAAAAAGCAGATAATCCAGAAGAAAGATTAACAAAATGGAACGATCATATTCAGAATCTCCTTGGACAACAATCAGTTTTTAGTAAAGTTGATATTATGCAAATGATGGAAGGTATTCTATTACTTGATATAAAATATTTAACTAAAGAGGAAATTTTAAGTATCACAATCTTTAAGAAAGGGAAANGGTGTCGCCACAGCGAATCAGCCGTCTTCGTCCTGTTCTGTTTGTTACATCAGCATCCCTGGCACCAACAGCTTCCATATTAAGGTGTCAGAACATATTTTGCTAAAAACAGAATCTATTATTAAAGACTTCTTTAAAAGACCAATTAAAAAAAGTTGCTTATAAAAATCGTCTTATCTATGTAATTTTAAATAGTACGATTAGGCACTGAAATTCAAGACAACATTCTTTATCTTGGATACAAATCAAAATGGTCAGCGCCTACTAAACTTGACTACTGAGCATGAACTAGTCAACTCGAACCTCCTGTATACAAAGAGGAAAGGAAGGTTACAGACGTTTGCTTGTCCAAAGCAATATACACCTGTAAATTAAGATCATGGAATTCTTTCGTCAAAGCTAAGGTTCCGTAATGAAACTAAAAGAACAGACATGAAATGTAACTACTTCATAACTGCTCATCATGTGGCTGGAAGGATGCATAGCCCGCAAACGTAAACAAGAAAGCAACATGTACCATTGGAAAATAAGAACATCTCAGAGAAACATCAAGTATTTTATGAAGAACAAAAAGCTAGGGATGACAAGATAACCAAGTCCTCTACTTTTCCCCTTACAAATGCTCCAAAGACTTTGATAATGGTTATTTACAAAAATCTAGCATTTATATAAATGTATTACCTTTACGGCGGGGTGACAACATCATTTCCTGCACAGCAGAAAAACAACAGTCACGCCTTACCTAGGAGCTCGTGACTAAAGTCACTGGCCTAAAAAACACAGAAAAGCAAGTAAAAAAGCAGATAATCCAGAAGAAAGATTAACAAAATGGAACGATCATCTTCAGAATCTCCTTGGACAACAATCAGTTTTTAGTAAAGTTGATATTATGCAAATGATGGAAGGTATTCTATTACTTGATATAAAGAATTTCACTAAAGAGGAAATTTTAAGTATCAAAATCTTTAAGAACGGGAAAAACACCTGGCCCAGAATACATATAAAAAATCGGAAAATCAATACCTGATATGTGTAACAAGACATTCCACAGAAACAAAAGTAAGAAGAAAGGGTGGCCCAAAACCACTACCAAAGAAAGGTGATTTAGAAATTCGACGAAATTAGCGTATCAGCTTTAATGTAAATGCATCAAAAATCTACTACTACATTATCATAATTATTATTATCTTTTTTTACACTTTGTGTCTGGCTGTTCTTATTGCCATAAGAAATGTCCATGTGGTACCAGCATTTTCTTTATAAAACTCCAGTACTTTTCGAAAAATCCTGGCTGTTCCCAACAACGTAGTTTTTTGAAGTACTCCTAAGTTGCAGTAAATCACAAGCTTTTCAAGCCACTTTTCAAATCCTTTGGTCACAGATCCCATGTCTCCAATAGCAACAGGAACAACTTCTACTTTCATCAGTTTCCACAGTCTTTTTATTTCTCTTTTCAGATCTTGATACTTTTCTACTTTTTTTTTCTCCTTCTCTGCCACATTCGCATCCGCCGGTACTGTTATGTCAATTATACTGCCTTATGTTCCTTCTTTTCTACCGAGACTAAATCTGACCTTCTTGCTTCGATCACATTATCACACTGGATATTTACATCCCACAACAACTTTACATCATCACTCTCCAAAACTTCTTCAGGGGCATGCTCGTACCATTTCTTACTGCATTCCAGTCCTCTTTTCTTGCATATATTCTAATGGATCTTTCTCCTTACATCATCGTGATGTCACTTGTACTCCTTCTGAGCGAACGTCTGGTATGCACTTACAATGTGTTGGGTACTTTCACCTGTTTGGCTACACAATCGACACANAATCTAGCATTTATATAAATGTATTCCCTTTACAGCAGAGTAACAACATCATTTCCTGCACAGCAGAAAAACAACAGTCACGCCTTACCTAGGAGCTCGTGACTAAAGTCACTGGCCGAAAAAACACAGAAAAGCAAGTAAAAAAGCAGATAATCCAGAAGAAAGATTAACAAAATGGAACGATCATCTTCAGAATCTCCTTGGACAACAATCAGTTTTTAGTAAAGTTGATATTATGCAAATGATGGAAGGTATTCTATTACTTGATATAAAGAATTTTACTAAAGAGGAAATTTTAAGTATCAAAATCTTTAAGAACGGGAAAAACACCTGGCCCAGAAGACATATAAAAAATCGGACACTTTTAGAAAATCAATACCTGATATGTGTAACAAGACATTCCACAGAAACAAAAGTAAGAAGAAAGGGTGGCCCAAAACCACTACCAAAGAAAGGTGATTTAGAAATTCGACGAAATTAGCGTATCAGCTTTAATGTAAATGCATCAAAAATCTACTACTACATTATCATAATTATTATTATCTTTTTTCACACTTTGTGTCTGGCTGTTCTTATTGCCATAAGAAATGTCCATGTGGTACCAGCATTTCCTTTATAAAACTCCAGTACTTTTCGCAAAATCCTGGCTGTTCCCAACAACGTAGTTTTTTGAAGTACTCCTAAGTTGCAGTAAATCACAAGCTTTTCAAGCCACTTTTCAAATCCTTTGGTCACAGATCCCATGGCTCCAATAGCAACAGGAACAACTTCTACTTTCTTCAGTTTCCACAGTCTTTTTATTTCTCTTTTCAGATCTTGATACTTTTCTACTTTTTTTTCTCCTTCTCTGCCACATTCGCATCCGCCGGTACTGTTAGGTCAATTATACTGCCTTATGTTCCTTCTTTTCTACCGAGACTAAATCTGACCTTCTTGCTTCGATCACATTATCACACTAGATATTTACATCCCACAACAACTTTACATCATCACTCTCCAAAACTTCTTCAGGGGCATGCTCGTACCATTTCTTACTGCATTCCAGTCCTCTTTTCTTGCATATATCCCAATGGATCTTTCTCGCTACGTTATCATGACGCCTCTTGTACTCCTTCTGAGCTAATTTCTGGCATGCACTTACAATGTGTTGGATACTTTCACCTGTTTGACCANCCTTCTTGCTTCGATCACATTATCACACTGGATATTTACATCCCACAACAACTTTACATCATCACTCTCCAAAACTTCTTCAGGGGCATGCTCGTACCATTTCTTACTGCATTCCAGTCCTCTTTTCTTGCATATATTCTAATGGATCTTTCTCCTTACATCATCGTGATGTCACTTGTACTCCTTCTGAGCGAACGTCTGGTATGCACTTACAATGTGTTGGGTACTTTCACCTGTTTGGCTACACAATCGACACAGGGGGCTTCCAGCCGTTCTATCAATGTGATACTACACATAATTTGTCCTGATTGATTGCATTTGTGCTGTACAAATCAAGGCTTCTGTACCAACCTTCAAATCACATTTTGACAACCATTTCCAAGTCTTCTTGTGTACATTATCTGTCAGGTCTCTGACAAACTGTCCATACATTCTCTTTTCATTCCATGTATCTTTCGCTTTGTTTTCATTTTTCGCCTTAAGATCTCTAACCTCCTCCAGCTCACTTGCATTTAATTTCTCGAATGTGGCTACACCCTTTAACAGTTTCTCTTCAGATTTAGCCTCGCACACTTTCAAACTACTCTTCTCTTCTTTAACACATCGTTCTATATTTATAAGACATCTAAAGATTGTAGTTTTTATAAAAAAATACTCCTGCGATGAAAACTTTTAAACTGATGAAAAATTTTATTTAAAAGAATTAAACTATTTGACTTCAAGGTTTTGTAAAACAAGCTGCAAAGGCTACAATGAAACGTTCTTTGGATGGAGTAGAGTGGACCTTGGGAGTCCAGCAGATGAAAGGGAGTGACAAATGCTTGCTATTTGTTGAAAGGTTAAAAGATTTACACAATTTAACATTTGCACTAGTGATAGTTCCAGCTGGTAGATTACAAACTTATAGGTTTCAGAGACTGTATTTCCTGATACACAAAGTTCTCTCGACAAGTGTGAAATGTAAAACCGCTTGCAGACAATAGTGATGTTGTTTACTGTCGTGTCTACTGCAGGGGAAAACAAACTTGGGATGCAGATCTTTTACGCAAGCACCAGCCGACGAAATCTGCAGTATAGACTGAACTACACAAAATTTTGTTCTTTGCTTCAAAACTTAGATCTTATCTTTAACTTTGGAAAGAATAATATTTTGCCATGGACGAAGAGTATCAATGCTGATGTTAAATTTAGTCGCCAGTTTATCAACAAATTTAACAAGACTGCTTTTAGTAGCGAAAAAACATTTGCTATAGTTGATTGGCTTGGGTTCATGAAACTTGGGACGTTTTCTCAGCTTACAATCAGAAATAAAGCGTAGATCTCCAATGACGACATGTTGGTTGTTTTCAAATTTGAAGTTAAAAGATTAAACAACTTCTTTATAATTCAGAATTTTATTTCTTATTGCTTGTTCTAGACATAAGGTAACGACAGGTAGATTTTCATTAGAACATAGACATTATGAATGCCGAGAGGATGTGAGAGCAAGAGTGAAGAAGGCTTGGTCGAAGTGGAGAGAGGTGAGCGGCGTAGAATGTGACAAGAGAATGGCAATGAAGCTCAAGGCAAAGATATACAAAAGGGTGATAAGACCTGTACTTCTATATGGCTGACAAGGTGGTGGCTCTAAGAAAGACGGATGAGCGAATTTTGGAAAGCACTGAGATGCGAATGTTTAGATGGATATGTGGAATCTCCCTACATGACCACAGAACGAATGAGGACATCAAGAAATTTGTGAAGGTGGCAAGTATTAAGGACAAAGCCAGAGAAGGCAGGCTCAGGTGGCATGGGCATGTCATGAGGAGAGAACCAGGAAAGGTGCTGAAAGATGTAGGGGAAGCTCCGGTAACTGGAAGGAGAAGAAGAGGCAGGAAAAAGATCAGGCCACGGGATGTAATCAAGAGAGACATGGAAACAGTGGGACTAAGGGAAGGCACGTGGGAGGATAGAGGAAGTTGGAGGATGCAATGTTGAGCGGCCGACCCGACGTAGCATTGGAAAAAGGCCGAAAAGAAGAAGAAGAAGAGGAAGAAGAAGATAGAAATTCTGGAAGTAAACTTGTGACATATGTGAAAGAACATAAGCACACCTGGTGGAGCAAAAAAATCAGACTCAACTCCCAATTGGCTCTGCATTGGTACTCTCTACTTGTTTGGTACTCTCTACTTGTTATCAACATCCCATAAACTCTGAATACCAATCCTATTTGAAAGAACATATGCACACTTGGCGGACCAAAAAAACCTTCCCACTGCAAAAAAGAGTCATAGGAAAGGACCATACGGATTCAAAGACGAACTGGTTATAAGTAAAATATTAGAGAACGCGAAATCTAAAACAAAAAATTTAAGTACGCCATGCAATAATCATTAAAGAACCCTTGATAGCGTCCCTCGCTCTTTGATTTTACGATGCCCGTAACTTTCTAAAGTGTCTTTGCTCTGATTAATTTTCTGAAACATCTGTCAAGCTGTGGGAAACTAATCTCCTTTCCTTTCAAATTAAAACTTATCTTATACTGGTATGTACATAAAATGTGGGATTTTCAAGATACTCTTTCTCTCTCTTCCTCTTTGGTATGTGACTCATACCCCTATCTAAACTCTTGAAAAAAGAGGCTATGGGTATAGAATAAATAACAAGAAATTAAATCATCTCCTTTGTATGGGTGGTTTGAAAATATATGCCAGTAATGAGGGAGAACTTTAAGGGATGTTAAAAACAGCGGAAGCATTTTATGATGATATCGGGACGGAGTTCGGATTAAATAAATACAAATGTATCAAAGACAACATTTAAACGGGGGAAGTCTGACTATACAGACAAGTTTATTCTTGATGAATGAAAGGTGATTAAGGAACTGGGCCAAAAAGGAATTTACAACTTCTTAGGTGTTAATGGAGATGGCATACAACACACGAAAACAAAAGAAAAGATCAGGAAAGAATGTATACGCAAAGTAAGATTGTTATGAAGGCAGAGTTAAACTCAAAAAACAAAAAACACTCTTGCAATATCGGTGGTTACGTATAGATTCAATGTCACCAACTGGAACTGAAACGAACGTAAAAGACTAGATACCAAAATCAGAAAGCAATTCACTTGTCATAAAATGTATCATCCGAAGTCAGACATAGACCGGTTATAGACACTAAAATAAGGGAGGAGAAGACATTATCTAACTGGAACTTTCATACACAACTAAGACTATAGGACTCGCCAAGTACTTAGATAACACAAATTACTGGACGTTCTAATTGGTAAACCTGCAAGAAAACTCTAAAAACTTCTCTCAATCATTAAGGAGTCTGACAAATTTTCTCGCAAATTAAGCATTGAAATAGAAAAACACTACCTCCAAACAAACAGAAATAGCCCCGGAAAACAAAGAAATTGACAAAAAATGTCGGTCCGATGCAGCTTGCATCACTATGGCAAGAAAAGCTACCCCTTGGTCTCTCGACACTCCGCAGCTCGAGCTAAAAATGCTGATGCAGATGAAATCGCAACTCATTAGTGGTGATGCAGATGAAATCGCAACTCTGGACTGAAAAAGGAAGCTAAAGGCTTCATTCTTGCTGCTAAAGATGAAAGTTTGTTTACCGAAATTATCTGGGTAATGTTCTGCTCAATGGTGCAGGTCCGAAATTTTGGATTCGTCAGAAAGCAGTAAAAATTGACCATTTCTTTTCTGGTTGCTCAATCATAACAGCAGAAGAGTACAAAAACAATCACGACAGGATTCGCCAATACATTCACTGGAAAATATGGAAACACTTCTGTGTGGAAATTAACAGTAACTGGTACGAACACCAACCAAAACCAGGTATGGAGCTACACGACTTTACCATCTTATGGGACTTTCTAATCTACATTGATTTGCACAATACAGGCAGATGGTCCTGACATCGTCATCAAGAGCAGGAAAAATAATACTTGCCTTCTTACTGACATAAGTGTGCTTTTAAACAGAAATTTCTCTGCGGAAATGTTTGAAAAAGTTATGGAATGTGAAGATGTGGCATCTGAAACCCAAACTATTCCAGTTAAGGTTGCAGCCCTTGGCCTTACAACGAGTCAATTTATGGAGAAAATACCAGGAGGTTTATCACTTCAGGAAATCAAAAAAATTATACTGAATAGCACAGCAAATGTCCTAAGAAGAGCACTGACTACCTAAATAATCTCCAGCTTTTAACTGTACTTACTAAACTTTCCAGACAGCAAAACGTCCTATTTCATGCACCCCAGGTCACTGGTAGTAACCCAGTATCTGACCTTAAAATGCAATTCAAAGAAGCTTTCATAATAATGATAAAATAATAGTGAGAAAGAAACTAAACTGATGATAAGGAAAATGCAAGACTGTGTTATGAGACAGTAAATCCATAATAACTAAAGTGTTGTGTGGGCTGTTGTGATACATTTTCTTAACATATTTAGCTAACAAATATTAGAAGATAAAGTCTTTCACAACCTCTATTAGAAGGGATAAGAATGGAGCTAACTCTATACTAGTTTACGTTTACATGATAAATTGTTATTATACAAACATCGGACACTATTACATATTCGGTTATTTAAAAATAATAATAATTTTAAAAATTATTATTGATACAATAAGATATGAATAAACCATATTTAACCAAAGATCAGACAAAAAGGCCGGATGTAAGACTCCCAACTGCTTTTTATGGCTGTTTACCTCAAAACATTTGGTTAAAATACAGATTTTATATCACAGCAGACACTTTTTATTCAGTCTTTAGGTATTTTATACTGCCAATGATAAAACGCAAAGAACTGTTTTCAATCCTCCTTACCTTTCAAACACTTTTAATAAAACCCCTCAGTTTTGGTCTTGGTGAATGCAAACGAAATCGGTTTCAACCGAAATATAATTGTGATTAAATTGCAAAGTTCAAATCTTGAATTACTAAACAACTATCCCGTAAAGTTCTTAAGTATACAAAGGGTTAGATAGTCAATTAAAACACGATAAGTGAAAAATTTTCTCCTAAATATTTTCAAGCAGACTATAGAAGACTTGCATCATTTTTCGCTTTCTTGGTCCATTTGAGTGCAAGTAAAAGTCAACAATCCTAAATGTAAATTTACGTCCGTACGTTTAGCACACATACTACATCAATCATATATTGGAAGTTAAAAGAAATTCTTTGAAAATTTTCATGTACTATTCTGTACTTCTGGTAAACCATTTATACCCAATATTGACATGATGCGTGCTGCCAAATGACCAGTATCACACTGGCGCCCGGCATAAGCAACACCACCAAGCAAGTGATCACGAAGAACATTTTCTACGGATCCGACCATCTGACTGTAACTTCGGGGCTTATCGCCGTTGTGTGATTCATTCGCACCACTAAAAATAAACGGCATTTGCAGCCGAGATGGAAGATTCAAGTGAGCAACATCCCCATCTTTATCATTACGGCATTTCTCGTGCATGGGGCTATCAGGGATACTTTGTAAACGGCACTTTCGTTTTACATTTTCTTTACTGAATTCGCTTTCATTTCCCGAGTCGTTATAAAGGCTTCGTGGGGAGCTTTTGTTGCTCGAATTCGAATCAGATTTTCTTTCGAAACGTTTCCGTTTGCGATGCGTTAGCATTATTTCAGGACTGCTTGAAGAACTTTCGGAGTGCTCTTTCCAAGTTGTAGTGGTATGTATCCCATTAGCTCCAGTATGGTATAAAAGGCTACGTCCCGTTTTTGATATAGCTAACTGCATGGAAGGGAGTTGGTAAGGGCTTCCAATCTGACATTCTCCGCACGATTCGTGGAAATTTACTCCTACCGACAAGGCATCGAACTGTTTTTCTTCTTCTGACGACGACCCTGTATCACTTGACTCTGATGATATACTACTGCTGTCGGAGACGGTGCATTTCCCAACACAAGATATGACACTTGTTTCACGAACTGGTTGCACTCGTTCACTCTTTTCAGCCGGGTGTCGCTGTGGTGCAACTTGCAATCTATTTGGTCTACTGCCAGAATTATCCAAATTACGCTCAAGTGGCAGTGAAGACGAATCCTGTATATTTTGGCAGTGTGATTTACTGTCAACACTTAATGGTAATCCCTAAACAATGAAAAAAAGACACTGCAAGAAACCTCATACATATTTCGAACTTCAGATTTCAAACTTAAAATATTTTACTTCAAATTTCAAGCTTCAAAATTCAAACTTTAAAAAACAATATACTTAGACGTAAAGACTAACAAAAATTGTTATCTGACTGTGGCAGTTCACTAACATGGATCGAGATGATACTGGGTCTTTCATTAATGGGACCCCTGGTAAACAGTGGGCCCATTTTTGTCTTTCACAGATATCCATCTATGAAAGGCCTGAAAGGAAGCAATATATCACGAAAAAGTGGGACAGAAAGCACGAAAGTTGGTACTGCAGCCTAGAAAAATTCAAAATCAAAACCACAGTGGCATAACAGGCCAACCTAATTGTGGTTTTCAACAGAAATTGAAATAGCAACTGAAGAGATTTTCACCAAATATTGTAGTCGTGCATTCAACCCAACCCCCACAGACAAGCACCCCCTGAAATGAAACTGCACGCAATTAAGTAAAGTCTAAATAAAGATATGAGAAAGAAGCTAAAAAACACAAGTCAAGTGCTCACTTTTTGTTTTATATCCTACATTAATTGCCTAACCTCTATAATATTGCAGAACACAGTGCAAGGAATGCTTCGAAACACAGCCAAATCTCATTAAAAGCTCGATCAAAGAATAGGTGTGTATTGCATCAAACGTTAGTACAAAAATTACCAAAAATGACACAAAAGGAAATGATCTCCCCTTGAAAGTGCCCTCTGTATATGTGGAAAGACATTTCTGTCTTTCAACCCCAATCCTTGATATGTAACTTTTCGCAAAATAACTATGCAAAAAAAATATGTTCATGGCAGATATCACATGAAATAAATCATGAAAATAAATAATGAAAATTCAAAATTAAAATTTCAAGATTATTTTGAATAAATAAATTCCAAAACAAAAATAAAACTATTGAAAGTTTATTTACTATGAAGTAATCTCCTTGGCCGTACAAGTCCTCGGTAGTAAAATGGTGAGTATTCCCGCCGGTCACGCGGAAGACCAGAGTTCGATTCCCCTCCGGGGAGGACTTTCTTTTTTTGTCTTTTTTCAATCTATTTTTTGCCAATGTATTGGCATAGCATTTTTTATTTGAAGTTCTATCAGTATGTTTCGTAAGATTACCAACGTTTAAATTACCTATAATTTCTATACCACAATCCAGGTGTCAAGGTACTTGCAGCTCTTTGAACTGAAATGGTCCACCATCACATTTCTAATGGAGCAATACCTTACAATTATCTTGATAGGGCCTTTTTAGCCTACTAAATTCCACTTTTTTACCCGAGCAACGCCGGGTACTTCTGCTAGTACACACACACACACACACATATATATATATATATATATATATATATATATATATATTACCACCCCAACTATTCGAAGCATTCGAAACATTGCATTTCCCTAACATCGCTGCAAGTGCTCAGATTTCAGTACTTTTGGGTACCGCATCAATCTTGCGCTGTGTTCTGCGCCTGAGGTCCTGGTCCGTACTTGAGACGCAGACATACTTATCCTAGGTTACCTAGTAACGCAGTAGCGTAAATATATATATATATATATATATATATATATATATATATATATATATATAATTTTGATCTAGTGTAAATTATCGCAACAACGTTTAACAATAACACAAAAAAGTGGTTGTATCTTATTCTTATATATAAATAGATACAAGGTAAAAAGAGAAAATTTAAAATTTCCGTACAGAACTTAAAGTTTCTTGTCTTGCACTCAACAGCTATATTGGTTAAAAACATCAACAAAGCCATCCCAAAGCTGATAATTAAACACGCCAAAGCCGGTACTATGGCGTGTTTAATTATCAGCTTTGGGGTGCTTTGTTTGTCGATTTCAGCAAAGCATTTGACACCATCAGCCATTCTACCACCCTGGATAAGCTTCCAGAATTTGGAATTTCAGGAGATGAAAAACTGTAGTTTACCGACTACCTTTTCAATAGGAAAATGAGAGCCAACTATGGGGGTACACTATCGACACCACTCACAATCTACTGTGGGGTCCCACAAGGCTCAAAGTGAAAAGTCGGTTAAAAGTAGGAAAAACAGTTATGTAAAATGATAATGCACCTGTTGAAATATTATCAAATAATAAAATAATAATAATAATCTCACCTATCAACCTATTATATTTTTACCTATTGTTGTATTTCTGAATGGTCTGTAATATATATACTTAATCTGCAGACAATACTGTTTTGCCCTTTGTGGGCTCATCAGTGCAGCACCGAGCTTCTGAGACATAGCTCTCTGGCCATGTTGCCGGAGCTAAAACAGCTTAAAGAGTTATTGTGGGATCCTGCCAGAGTGCTCAAGCCACGCATGCGCAGTGAGCATTGCATTACGCTGACAACAGGTTCCCATCTCAGATAGAGTGCTCAACCAAACTTTCGTGAGGGAGGTAGCGTATATATATGTGTGTGTGTGTGTGTGTGTGTGTGTGTGTGTGTGCTTTTTATAACGTTTGTTAATCAGTATAGCTGATGAGTGTAAGACACTAAACTTTAAGTTGAAAGTTTTAAGTTTTCTCTTTTTACCTTGTATATTGGCTCTGGATTTCCATCGAGCACTGTTTGTTTACTTATTTATTTATTTATTTATAACGAGTCATTACACAGGATAAATCACTTCAACAACAAAAAATGTTGTTATCAATGTGAGTTCTGTTTAAAAATAATAAAATCTAAAAACTAATACTACATACACTAAAACTGTAAATACAAATAAAAAAAAATTAGTATTGGTCTGGGCAAAGCGTGTAACGACATTTGCACCACGATCAAATACGAATATCACGTTCAGACAATATAGGTGAATTTCACCACGATAGGTACCACGTGAAGACGACAACATCGCGTTGATAAAATACCGAGAAGAAAGAATAGACCGAAGATATTGTGACCATAACCATGCGAGATGCAAAAGACTATAAAACAGTACATATATAAGTACAATGTTGTTTCGACGTAAGTACGGTACAGATGAATTCATCATTATGATGAATGATATAAATGGTAGCAGAAGAACACTATTATTTTCCTTTGTTTGTTTACTTAGTATCAAAGTAACTATTAGCTATCGACAGTGCTCAATAATATAAGAACATTAGAGCTATCATATGTTATTAGATATTAGCCAAATATAAATCAAAGGACTAAGTGTCATAAAGGAATTAAAAATCTTTTTATTACTGCATATTCAATTATACTAATTATGTCAATCTCACGACGGTAATTTTATATCTGTTGTAATTTGTTCTGGTTATAACTAGATACGCTAGAGAAATAAGTTCATTATGTTTAGCTGACGATTGTGAAAACAAACTGACAATTCCAAACTACGTTTTGTTGATTTTTTTGTCGTCCACCATATATATATAATCATAAATTAACAATTTGAAATGAGTTACCTTTGCTTCTTCTGAAAATTCGTCAAGTAAGAACGGAAGGCTTTCTCTCATAGCCTTGCCAACTGAAGCTTGAATAAATGACAGGAGATTTGCATACAAAGGATGCTTCTCAGCCTCAGGGTGTAAAACATTGAGCGTGTCCTGTACATTTTTGTATTGTCGATAGAGGTTGTCGTGGTTGTAGTTATTAGCATTATCATACGGACTTGAACAACTTACATCACACTTTGGCGAAATTGCTGGCATTAATTTGGGGGATGGAGGTGCATTGTTTGAAACAATGCCACCGCTAGGTTCTGCTCTTAATACCGGAACTACGGTCTTATTTGGCGTGGACTCACTATTTTTTCCATTTTCATGTAAAGCTAGCGCTGTCGTAGCTAGAATAAGGACATTCTCGTTTGCTTCACGGGACAACATTGCGGTTTCAATGTCTGAATTACCCTCACTGCTATTTAATTCAAAAGAAACATCGTAGCAATTCTTCTGGTCGTCACATTTTGGGGACTTTGCCGGAACGTACGGAGACAACGGTAATGACGCATTTCTGTAGTGTAAAGCCGCATCAAAAGCATGCTCAAAAGAGTTCGATTGTAAGGAAAGATGAGTGGTGTTGTTATCTGATGTCCTATTTGCTAGGGCGTAGACAACAGCTCCGCTTTCTCTGCCCGGATCGCATGACGGGTGGTGTCCATTTGCTGGACTGACAACATGCGTGGTTCTATTTAGGTAGGGTTGTGATGTCGAAACCATAAGAGAAGGTTCGCACACTACTATTGGGAGATGCTCTTTAGTCCACGGAATACTGTAAAATAAAATTAAGATACAGAAACAGTTGATTGCAATGCTTATCATTATGGTTAATCAAAATTGATGAACAAATAAAAATAGACACAAAAACTTTGAATGGATTCTTCATTTCGAAGCCAAAATCTAGTGGAGGTTATCACAGCTGCAAAATTGTCAAGTGCTGAGAAATGATCAGCTAAATAATGGGGGAAAACAAAATAACAGTAAATAAACAAAAGATTCAAAAGAAGCAAAATGCACGATTACAAATATGCATATATATAAAGCGATTAAATTCAAAGGCCTTTACAGTATGATTATCAGGAAAAAGCTAGTACAATTAAGTAAATTTATCAAGACTATTATCAATACTTTTAATGTGTACCTTTTCTCTTTTCTCAAGCATACATACGCACACAAACACACATACATGCATACATACATACATGTATACATACATACAAACAAATAATATATGTATGAACGTATATTATACATAATGATTGCTCCTTTTTGATAGAAGTTTGCCATCTTTTCAAGTTAATACTACACTATTCCATTGCCACAGGATATTTGAAGAGACATCTGTACATAAAACATCTCAATGTCATATGCTTGTACTACACATATATCACACTCTGAGCACCCACAGTTATGATTCAATGACAAGCAAGTGCAAGATAACTGGTAACAATATTCGCCGCAGGTTTTACTAAGTGTCCCTCTCAGGTTTTATATCAGAGTGTCCTTCTCTTAGAGAGAAGGTGCAACTGTAGCTAAGGGGTCTCTCCCACCCAAACGCAGTAACTTCCATTGAAGCTAATCACCTCAACCAAATCGCTCATCTACTTGACGTGTCGTACAGTTACCAAAGCATTGATTTGTTGATGATTGCCAGCTGCACATCCGAAATCCTGCTGCCGATTTTTTCACCTGTGGCCTTGGTGACGTGGCTTTTGGGTGCTGCGCCTTGCCAAAAGGCAACACATGGTTTTGTCCGGGGACGGCTTATCTCAATATTCACCGCTAACCCCCATATCAGGAGGATTTTTCCATATTAGCAACCCAGGGACCCGGTGGATGGGTGTTGTCATCACCACACCACAATTATATATATACACATAAATATATACATACGTACATACATACATAACATACATAAATACATACATACATACATAAATACATACATACATACACATACATATATATATATACACACAACGTAACAATCTTGTTTAAAAACAATTCCTAAATATAGTGGTATAATGTGTAGGTGATGTCGACTATTCAGTTGGCAAATATACATGTATGTAAGAGGTTCTGCTATCATCTACTTATGCGCGTTGTTTAATTCCTCTGCAACCTCGTCAGATTTTGAGAATAATGAATATAGTAAAGTAAGACGTATGAGAAGGTCCTACGGCATTAAAGACGCAGTAAAAATTCACAAGACCTAAAGAACTAAAGGAGTGTAGTTGTAAACCTGTACGTAGGGTAGTGAGTAAACACATTTATGAAGGAGGGATTCGACAACATACTAGGTGTTCAAGCAGCTCTCTGACTTTTTTCTCTGTAAACTGTCGATTCAACCATAGAATTTGTCGAGACAACTTATGACTGTAACCAGAATTTATGTACTACTTCTTGTAAGCCGATAAGCTTTTACGCTGAGCAGTTTTGTCTCTTAAGTTAAACTCAAATTAGATAATATCATATGAAGGGGAAAAAATCCGCTATTTATCTCCGCTGTAATCTCCAAGTCGTCCAAGTTAAGTTCAGTACAGAAATAATAACATTACATTTTCCAAAAATCATTGATTACAGATAGCGTTACTTTACACATATAATTGGGAATGAAAAACGCCCTAAAGACAGGAATTAAGTGGCAGTTGAATCACACTGAATGGAACCTTTTGTTTTCCTGTTTTTCATCAATTTGTATTATTTGAATCAACAGAACAACATATTTGTTACGAGATGAGTGTCACAAGAAAGGCCAATTTGCTATCAGAACTCAAACTAGAAAGGATTAAGAAAAAACAAAGGAAAAAGTTCAAAACAAGGATGGCAACTGTGAATGAAGAAGGGCTGGCCAGAAAGAAAGAAAGCTTGGATAAAATAGGGTCAGGCACATCAAGGAAGAGGGTAAAATTATCAGCCAGAAATTGCTTAGATACATGCTATGATATAGAAGATGTTAATTCTAGCCATATTAAGTTTGAACAATGAAAGAAAAGATCGTAGTGTCATCATCATCATCATCATCATCATCATCATCATCATCTAACGGGAGATTTAAAATAAACCGCCATGGCTCTCCATTTCCTTCTATCCTGCGCCACACAAGGAAGAGGGTAAAATTATCAGCCAGAAATTGCTTAGATACATGCTATGATATAGAAGATGTTAAATCTAGCCATGTTAAGTTTGAACAATGAAAGAAAAGATCGTAGTGTCATCATCATCATCATCATCATCATCATCATCATCTAACGGGAGATTTAAAATAAACCGCCATGGCTCTCCATTTCCTTCTATCCTGCGCCATTTTGTACAACTGAACCATACTTCTTCCACCAGAAATCTCTTTGAGGTTGTCGTTATATCTAACTTTCGGTCTTCCTCTTCCTCTTGTGCCATAAACCATTCCAAGCAATAAATCACTGGTTATCCTTTCCCCTTAGTATGTGTCCAATAAAAGACATTTTTCTACGATTTGTAGTTGTTATTAGCCTCTTGTTTCCATCCATCTTTTTCAAGTATCCATTCATTAGGTTTTCTTTTCAGTCCGACTGATGCGCATTAGATGACGATAGCACGATAATTCAAATGCTTTAATCTTCTTTTTGTCTATTTTTCACTACCCAACATTCTGAGCCGTAACTCGCTATGCTAAAAACTAATGTGTTTAGCAGCCTTTTCTTTGTAGTAATAGTAATACTTTTGTTTTTTATACATAACCTTCGGCGGATTTCTCTTGTGTCATCACAGTTATTGGTGATAAGTATTCCAAGATACACAAACACTTACATTTTCAATTATTTCATTATTGTTAAGTCTAATGTGCTCTGAATCATTCTCATTCTGGTTAATCGTAGTGTAGCTAAAAAAATTATGGGACAAGAAAAAAACCTATAGAGGTGATGATAACGAAGTTGATAAAAATGCTTAAAAATATAAACCTTTAAAACATAATAAAGCATTAGAATTTATGGAAACTACAAAGATAATGCACATGAATCATTTAATCACGGGAAGAAGCGTACGGTTTGTAAACAGTCAAGCAAGAATAATGATCTAATTGTGAGGATACGTGTCCGGGTTATGGAACAGCTGGGTTTGAAAAGCGATCTAATCTGAAGCATGTCTTTCGGCTGTGGAAGTGCTAGGTTGAAGAATGATCTAATCTAAAGCGTGTGTTTCGGCTGCGGAATAGCTAGGTTTGACGAATGATCTAATATAATTGTATAAATACCCCATACAATTATATATGATATAATTGTATGGGGTGCAGAAGAGCTAGGTTTGAAGAATGATCTAATAAAATTGTATATATACCCATACAATTATATATGATATAATTGTATGGGGTGCAGAAGAGCTAGGTTTGAAGAATGATCTAATATAATTGTATATATACCCCATACAATTATATATGATATAATTGTATGGGGTGCAGAAGAGCTAGGTTTGAAGAATGATCTAATATAATTGTATATATACCCCATACAATTATATATGATATAATTGTATGGGGTGCAGAAGAGCTAGGTTTGAAGAATGATCTAATCAGTGGCATAATTGCATGGGGTGAAGAACAGCTAGGTTTGAAGAATGATCTAATTTTGGGCACAAGTGTTTGTGTTATGGAATANTATTTCATTATTGTTAAGTCTAATGTGCTCTGAATCATTCTCATTCTGGTTAATCGTAGTGTAGCTAAAAAAATTATGGGACAAGAAAAAAACCTATAGAGGTGATGATAACGAAGTTGATAAAAATGCTTAAAAATATAAACCTTTAAAACATAATAAAGCATTAGAATTTATGGAAACTACAAAGATAATGCACATGAATCATTTAATCACGGGAAGAAGCGTACGGTTTGTAAACAGTCAAGCAAGAATAATGATCTAATTGTGAGGATACGTGTCCGGGTTATGGAACAGCTGGGTTTGAAAAGCGATCTAATCTGAAGCATGTCTTTCGGCTGTGGAAGTGGTAGGTTGAAGAATGATCTAATCTAAAGCGTGTGTTTCGGCTGCGGAATAGCTAGGTTTGACGAATGATCTAATATAATTGTATAAATACCCCATACAATTATATATGATATAATTGTATGGGGTGCAGAAGAGCTAGGTTTGAAGAATGATCTAATAAAATTGTATATATACCCATACAATTATATATGATATAATTGTATGGGGTGCAGTAGAGCTAGGTTTGAAGAATGATCTAATAAAATTGTATATATACCCCATACAATTATATATGATATAATTGTATGGGGTGCAGAAGAGCTAGGTTTGAAGAATGATCTAATATAATTGTATATATACCCATACAATTATATATGATATAATTGTATGGGGTGCAGAAGAGCTAGGTTTGAAGAATGATCTAATATAATTGTATATATACCCCATACAATTATATATGATATAATTGTATGGGGTGCAGAAGAGCTAGGTTTGAAGAATGATCTAATCAGTGGCATAATTGCATGGGGTGAAGAACAGCTAGGTTTGAAGAATGATCTAATTTTGGGCACAAGTGTTTGTGTTATGGAATACCTATGTCTAAAATTTCACATATAGGAAGAAAGTTGAGCCCAGGACTCAAATCAGAACTGAGGGGATATCAGAAGATTAGATCAGGAAGGAAATGTAGTTGAAGAGAAAAGAGAGGTGAGTTGGGGGCAAAAAAGAAAAAGAAACTGAAAGATCTGTAAGGAAAATACAAAATTAAGAATAAAGGTTTAAAACCGTGATTAAGAAAATAAAACGGCGTTTTACATCAAAGAGTATAAAAATCAAAAGGTATGAAAAGAGAATCTCTCACATGAGGCAAAATAGCAAAATGCTATTGAGGTTTTTGGGTAGCAGTTGGAGTGTCGAAAAGGAATATAATGCACTTATAGGACCTGCAGAATCCGAGTAATAACACATTCATGAAATAATAAAGATTACCGTAAAAAAATGTAAAATAGTGAATTGAAAATCACCACACAAGGGTGGTGTCTAAATAACTTCCCTGCATGCTTGACGAATTGTCGTACAGTGCTGCGTCAAAAGGACTTTTCAAAAGGTAATGATGTTAAAAAAATCTTCACCATGTAGCTCTCTTTGACGCAGAATCCTTTGATAGGAATGACAGCAGAAGAAATGTACAGTTATATAGGAAGAGAGTCACGTGATGGTGCGATAGTTGACACAAATCTATAAGCTTTCTATTCTTATCTCATAAGAATTTCAAAAATGTTGACGTGGGATTCGTGGCACAAAAGACCAACTGTTAATTGACAAAACTGCTTTGAAAGACAGTAGGAGAAATCATGTTAATTTGGCTATGAGGTGGATGGATTGAAGGAAATCTTTTGACTCTGTCCTTAACAACTGGATATGTGAGAGGATGGCAATGTTTTGAGCTACAGAAAATGTGAGAAGTATTCGGCAAAGACGTATGGGTCAGTGAAAGCTTTTGTTAACTGATTATGTAGAATACATTGATGATATTGATACGAAGAGGGGGTAGGTAAGGGGTTATTATTATTATTTCTATCTTTATAGAGGATGATACAATTCAGTTGTTTACAATAAAAATATAATAAACACTGCTGTCCATATGTGTCCTCTTATGAGAGAGAAAAAGTATATAAAATTAAAAACTAAGAATCAAATAGCTTAAAAACCTCGTTCCCAGGGCCTCTCTCTCTATTTACCGATAAATTTACACGTGAGCAGGTTTCACCGTTTTAGCATTAAGCTGGGATTTGGTGTTACAAAGTGCGGTGTTCTAACGTTAAAGCGATGACAAATTGGGAATTGTGAAGGTGTACAATCCGTGGATGGAGAAGTAATGATGGAGAAGCAACAGAAAAGATGCAAATATCTAGAGGTACTTGACGTGCGTAAAATCAAAGTAAATGAGATGAAAAAGAAAATTGTAAAAGAATATAAGAAAAAACCGAGATTGATTGTGAAATCAAAGACTGAAGGTAGAAATACAGGAATAAATACACGGACAGTAGCTACCTTTTGATATGAAATCTTGTCTGAAATCTTGTACTGGTAGGAGTGAAAACTAAAACCTTTTGAACAACAAGAAAAAACAATCATAATAGGTGAGCCACTTCATCTTCATTTCTGTGTATCCGCTTTGCTTGAAGAAGCGAGAAGGAAGGAGAGAGTGGATCATACGGTGTTACAAAACTGATTAAGGTTATACGTGATGAATGCTACAGAGCAGTTAATCAAGGGGAAGGGGGTTGTAAACCAGGGTGGCTTGAGGCGGAATATACCATTAATGAGAGTAAATTCAAAGTGTAGGAAGATTAAGCCCTTAACTAAAAATGGACTGTGACCTTGTTACATATATATTATTATTAAATTAATGTTTATATAGGATACAATACATATATGCAATATATATATAAAGACATCAGTATTTTACATATGCTGTAAAAGCTGCTATCAATGTGATCCTGTTTTGATACATTAGTAAACAAAAAGTAAAAAGTAAAAACATAATGGGAATAGAAAGTTAAAAAACTGCTCTAGGGCTGATCTAAGACTATTAGCACATAGTAAGGCACTGAAAATGATGAAAAATGAACCTAAATCGAATAGCGGAAATTTAGAGGAACTAATCGCTAAAATCTAAAAATCTAAAAATTCAAATATGCTATTTGAAATCTTTTTATTTAAAAATCATGCCAAATTTCTTATATAATTTCTTATATAATTTTTTATATATATACACACACACACACACATATATATATATATATATATATACAATGTATGTGTGTATGTATAATAGATACATTCATAAATGTATTTGGTAAATGTGACTACCCATCATACGTCTGGTTACCAATATTCCACAACACCTGTTTTAAACAGAGAGTTACCTCAGGAGCCGAGTATTGGACAAAAAGTTCTCAAATTTGCTTTTCAATATGGAAGACTGTTTTATACATTTGGTATCTGTAAAGGTTCATTGCACTGTAATTTTGGAAAAAGTTCACTTACTAAATGTGCAATTAAGTTGTTTAGCAATTATTTTGTATTTGCATGTCACTGGAAGCTAACCATAAAAATGTATCCAGTGTTGAGTTATATGGTGGTGTGCAGGTGTCTCACAACCATTGTATTTATTATTATTTATTGACAGGAAAAGTGAAAAGCGGAAGGAGGCAAAACTTACATGAAAAAACTGACAATGAAAAAGCCACTATTTGCTAAGATTCAGCACACAACACGTACACATCTAGTTATCTTTCTATTTCTACCTTTCCAGATTTATTGCTTTCTTTCTTTCTCTCACACCTCCCCTCTCTCTTTCTGGCTCTCTCTCTCTCTCTCTCTCTCTCTCTCTCTCTCTCTCTCTCTCTCTCTCTCTC
>RDPX01000091.1:2873651-2885811 GCA_003991215.1 Morbakka virulenta | reverse complement strand
CCGTATTTCAAAAAGAAGAATGTTAATTTGGATAAAAATTCTGGTATGTTTCCAACTGTTTGCCCATTATTTTCCACTGCTATTGCATATTTATCTTTGACAAGAGCACCAGGTCTGTTCTCAGGGGCAGTTTTCATATTACTCCTTCTGCATCCCATTGAGATTGATAGATATAATAGCCCCCAATGCAATATTGCACCACAAATTCCCTTTCTAAATGGTGTTGAAAATTCGTTTTTGATGCTTTTTCAGCGCACAAAACCGATGAAGTTGAAGAAAAGTTTGTGGAAGAAAAGTCAGATATTTTGATGATTCCAGCTGGTTGTACTTCCAAGTGCCAACCTTTGTATTAACCATCCTTTCAAGGCAATTCTTAGAAAATGTTGGGTTGCTTATGTATCAGAAATAATAGATAAAAAACTCCATCAAATTCCTGTTTCCAGTCGCCAACACATGATTGATTGGGTGGAAAAGGCATATAACGTTATCAGTACCGATAGTGAAATGGTGAAGAAGTCTTTCGAAGTCTGTGGTATTACCACTGCAGACAAATCAAAAGTCAGAAGTGGAAAATTCTACGAGCTTTGTATGCAGAATGCAAGCGAGCATCTTCAGCAAGAAGACAGCGAAAAAATTGATAAAGAGGACCCTTTTTGTTTGTAGTTTTTGTTAGTTTTTTGCACAGAAAGGATAAAGTATTAAAATTAATTTTAAACTTATTTTTACCTGGTAAAAATAAAATCTATCCGCACCATAATAAGAGGAGAATTTGATCCTTTCCGAACTAAATAAGAAGAAAATTGGAAATTCTATGGAATACACCCGCACTATTAATAAGAGGAAAGTAAATTGTCCAATTTTCCAATTTTTAATTGCCGCCCTAAATAAGAGGCCGTACTAAATTAGAGAAAATACGGTATATCCTTTCCTTACAGCTTACGCTAAACTACAAAATAATTTGAATATTCTTCACAGGAATATACTTGTATTTGCTGTAGAGTTTTACCTTGTAAATTTCTATACACACAAAGCCAAATTATCACAGTCAACCATTACCCTAAATTAGATGTGGTAATATCCCAATGAAGTAAACTCTAGGTTAAACTTAATTTAAAAACGTCTAATAAGTAGTGGTTGTGATAACTGGGTAGGGGTTCAAAATCGTTGAAAAATCCGAATGCTAAAGACTATTTACTAGAGATTGCTACAAGCAACATCTCTTAGAAAGAATAGAAAGCCAAACATCATTACAAGTATTACAAGTATTAATACAATTAGAAGTAAGACCACACACTTTTGCCAAATAAATCAGGATACTTCATCCCTTCGATCAAACGAATTTCAACTGTTCCTAATAATGACTAGTCACCACTGCGTGTGTATCTATTCGTTTTTTTCATGTCATGGTCAGCACTTTCCAATCAAAATCTTCAATGCATGAAAAGTTTTGAAGAAGTGAAGAGTCAAAAGATTGCTCTATGTAGACATTTACTTCAGATAGAATAATAAATATTGATAAGCATTCAATAGAGAGGCAATATTTTAAAGAAAGCGATAAAAAGAAAAATAAACTATTTATAAATCAAAAGTTCAGGGTATGACATGATGCTTTATCATTTTCGAGAAATATATGACACTATGTTCCAGCAAATTCGACAGCTATATGACATCATGTTCTATCGAGTTCAGAAGATATATGACATTGTATTCTATCACATTCCAGAGATATATGACACTACGTTCTATAAAATTCGAGAAATATACGATGTAATGTTTTATCAAATTCAAGAGATATATGACATTATGTTCTATCAAATTCGAAAAATAGATGACATTATTTTCTAACAAATTCAAGACATATATGACATTGTGTTCTATCAAATTCTGGAGATATCTGACATTAAATTTTATCAAAATTGAGAAATATATGACATTATGTTCTATCAGATTCGAGAAATATATGACATTATTTTCTAACAAATTCAAGACATATATGACATTGTGTTCTATCAAATTCAAGAGATATCTGACATTAAATTTTATCAAAATTGAGAAATATATGACATTATGTTCTATCAAATTCGAGAAATATATGACATTATTTTCTAACAAATTCGAAAAATAGATGACATTATGTTCTATCAAATTCAAGAGATATCTTACATTAAATTTTATNAGTCACCACTGCGTGTGTATCTATTCGTTTTTTTCATGTCATGGTCAGCACTTTCCAATCAAAATCTTCAATGCATGAAAAGTTTTGAAGAAGTGAAGAGTCAAAAGATTGCTCTATGTAGACATTTACTTCAGATAGAATAATAAATATTGATAAGCATTCAATAGAGAGGCAATATTTTAAAGAAAGCGATAAAAAGAAAAATAAACTATTTATAAATCAAAAGTTCAGGGTATGACATGATGCTTTATCATTTTCGAGAAATATATGACACTATGTTCCAGCAAATTCGACAGCTATATGACATCATGTTCTATCGAGTTCAGAAGATATATGACATTGTATTCTATCACATTCCAGAGATATATGACACTACGTTCTATAAAATTCGAGAAATATACGATGTAATGTTTTATCAAATTCAAGAGATATATGACATTATGTTCTCTCAAATTCGAAAAATAGATGACATTATTTTCTAACAAATTTAAGACATATATGACATTGTGTTCTATCAAATTCTGAAGATATCTGACATTAAATTTTATCAAAATTGAGAAATATATGACATTATGTTCTATCAAATTCGAGAAATATATGACATTATTTTCTAACAAATTCGAAAAATAGATGACATTATGTTCTATCAAATTCAAGAGATATATGACATTATGTTCTCTCAAATTCGAAAAATAGATGACATTATTTTCTAACAAATTTAAGACATATATGACATTGTGTTCTATCAAATTCTGGAGATATCTGACATTAAATTTTATCAAAATTGAGAAATATATGACATTATGTTCTATCAAATTCGAGAAATATATGACATTATTTTCTAACAAATTCGAAAAATAGATGACATTATGTTCTATCAAATTCAAGAGATATCTTACATTAAATTTTATCAAAATTGAGAAATATATGACACTATGAGTTTCCTACTCCTTCACTCCTCCTCTGTGTTGATTGTTAGGGCGCAGCTCATCTTGCCAAAGGACCTCCATCGTTTCAAGGAATAGGCTCAACTGTTTATGGTACCAGACTTTAATATCACATTCATTTTAGTGGAAAGATCTTTTGCTGGAACTTAACTGGACCAAGATGTCAGAATGAGAAAAAGACTTTTTTATTAATATTGAAAAGAAAGAGGGATGAGAAAACAGGCTTTCATAAATATTTTTTGTTTTATTTATTTATTTATTTATTGATCTCTTAAAAAAAGGTGCCAGCTTTTGCCTTTGGTTCTGAGTATCCTATTTTAAAAGATGAATAAAAGATATTTTCCTTATGTGGATGAATATGGCAAAGAGTTTCACCAAAAAATGAAGAGCTTCCTCCCAAATTAAATAAACTATGAGTCATTTCTTTAAAAATCTACTTTTATGTGTCCTGGACAATCATCAGACTGTATTACTCGTAACCAAGTATCATTTCTTTAGCACAATTAATTGGCATGCAAAATCAAACTCACCTTGCTGTGTAATAAGAAGGAAGCAGATGATAAAAGACCTCTTTTTTTCTCTTTTTTTAAATGTACTAATGAGTCACCACACATCAAGGCTAAAAGTTACTCGTGGATGAGGGTTAAAGCAGTCCTTTTGTAATTGTTACCCATCTATTTCTCCTAGTCTGCTTCTTCTAGTCTTAGAGCAGCTTTTTTCTCAAAGTGTAAATTCCTAATGAAATGAATTTATTCTACTTCAAATTCTTGTAATACCTTCATTAAATCTTCAAGAACGGTTGGTCTAATAACATGGGGTAATCAATTAAGCACAAGAAAACACCCTCGTCATCATATCACCAGTTCCTGTGTAATCCGAATAGATGACATTTCTTATTACATTTTCCTTTCCAGTTCCTTGTCCTTTACTTGTTTCGTCTCCTTTGCATATTTCTTCTTCTTTACTTGTTTCTTTTGCTTTCTTGTTTGTTTCCTTCCTTGTTTACTTCCTTTCTTGTTTCTTCTCGCTTAGTTGTCGCTTGACCTTTTCCATTTCCCTGCCCCTTTTCTTGTGATATTATTCTCCCTTGTTTCTTCTCCCTTTCTTATTCATTCTCCATTCCTTGTTCCATTTCCCTTTCTTGTTCCTAATCTCTTTTTTGTCTCTTCTATTTTACTCGTTCCTTTTTCCTTTCGTGTTCAAATTGCCTTTATTTCTATTCTTGGTATGGTGATTTTTAAGAGCATTTTTAACACATGAATAATTAAACTTAAAAGTTATATCAACACAAAATTTATAACAACCATATTTTCGAAAACAAGCCTGCCAAATTTTGATAATTACAAGAGAATTCCTTTCCTCTGCGTACTTAGTAAAACTCTCAAATACATTAAAGCAGGCAGTCCAGAACTCAATTTGTTGTTGATTCAGTGCTCCCTATAACGAATTGCGATTTCAAAACTGGCAGAGATACGGTGGACATATATTTTTTTGGTTTTAACTTCATTTTCCCCAGTAACTTGGGCTCAGACACTAGGATGTCATTCCTGACGTCAACCATTGGCTTTTTCTTTTGTGAAGTTCCAAAGTCGCCCGCTGGGAGCATCGACCCAGGACCTCTTGGTTACGGTGCAGTTGCGCTAACCATTAAGCCACGGATCCTGCTTTCATTAAAGTAACTACTGGGGCAAATTAAGGAAATTCTACGACAAGCTTAACAGAATTGTTGTCGACTTGAAAAATTCCTTTGATACCGTGCTAAGGGGTAAGTTTTCCAGCTATGTATCCTGCTTGCCATATTAGTTGCTAACTTTGTTTCTTTAAATGCTTGAAACTGCACTTGAAAATCTTGAAAAAAACCCAACCAATTCAAATGTCACACATCCCCAGGAATACATCATCACGTTCTCAAGCAAAACTTTTACCACAATATAGCATGCACACAACCTGTTTCTTTCTTGTCACGTTCTTCCAGACTTGAATGATAACGTGTACATCACTTCAAACACAGAAAATTCAACTCGATCTCACACTAAGCAAAATAAACTATTCCTGGAGGAGAACTTGATTACTGGAATTATAATGCACTTACAGACTCCTTTCAATTTTTATCAAGGTGTCAGACAGTGCTGGGCATTAAATGACCTAAGACAACATTTCTATTAAATTTTACACATATTTTATAGCATTAAATAGTTAATGGGAAATACTGCATTATGAAACAAGACACGAGTAAAAAGTAGTAAACCTGCATCGTTACCTGCTATCAACATAAAGAAACTTTGCGTCTGCCGAATGACGTGACGTAAAATTCGTTGGCGGTGAGATATTCATTGTCTTTATATTTTCCTTGAATGGCACTGACTGCACCGCTCTTCCGATCCCTATGAAGCACGTAGATGTCGACAGATCCATGTCATCCGGGACGTCATATAAGGGTCTATCGGCAACTTGCCAAGTCTTCAGAAAACCAGTACAAAAAACTAAAAGTAAAGGTAATATCATGCTAAATAATGTTTTGTAATTGTCATTATCATTAAAATTTTATAGTCAACAGGTATAAAAGGTATAAAGCCACTAGCTGAATGGAAATCTAAAGGAATTTCAGAAAAAAGTAGATAAGCCAGGATCTATGAGTTCAGAAGTTGTAGTAGCAGTAAGAATAATAGTAGTATTGGAAATAGTAGTACTGTAGTAGTTGTTGTAATAATATACATTCTAGTAGTAGTAGCACAGTATTAGTGTCTGCAGCAGTAATAATAATAGTAGTTGTAATAGAAATAGTACAAGTAGAAATAATAACAGTAGTAGTAATAGTAGTAGCATCACTATTAGAACTAAAAGTAGTAGCAGTAATTGTAGCAGTGGATATGGTAGTAGTAGTTGTTGTAATAATAGACATTCTAGCAGCAGCGGTAGCATTAGTAGTAGCGGTAGTAGTAGTAGTAGTAGTAGTAGTAGTAGTAGTAATAGTAGTAGTAGTAGTAGTAGTAGTAATAGTAGTAGTAGTAGTAGTAGTAGTAGTAGTAGTAGTAGTAGTAGTAGTAATAGTAGTAGTAGTGAAAAATAGTGAAAAGATGAAATGGTTGACCGGATGGTGAATAAAAATCGTGGATCATCAGTCGATGACCATATCAGTTATTTCGGGGGTATTTATTTCGAGGTAACTTTTACAATATGGCATTTCCCCAGCAGCATTGGGGAAATGCCAACACCACGTTATATTATGAGGTCATAGACGAAAGAAAAGAGATTGATAGAAGAAGTATAGAAAAGCCGAGTTTTGAGCAACAGTATCGGACAGAATATGAGAAAGGATTGTAAACACAATTACACCCACCCTTGATATCAGATGATTCTCACATGGCTCGCTACGCCAGGTTAGCCACCAAACTATGTAGGTCGCTACTCCACTTAACGAACAATTTCATACCAATCCAAGAGATGAACATGAGAAGAAGGGGAAAAAATAAAGGAAGAAGAAGGGGAGAATTAATTGGTCTGACCTAAGTCGTTTTTCAGGATGTTAAACCTTTTGTCGAAGGAAGAAAAAGCGCCAGCATGGCTGTCAAAAAGTTTGTCAAGATGTTTAAATCTTTTTCACAGAGCACCTTGGTTCAGCATTCTAGAAAATAGCTTTCGAATTTTAGGGGGGAAATCATTATAGAGAAGTATAGCAAGGACGATACGCAAAAACTCAGAGGAGATAGAACCATAGAACATATCTTCTGGGATATTTTCCAGACAACTTCGGCATTCTTACAATGAAAATGGGGAAGTTGTCTCTCTTGTCAATATTTGTGTGCACGAAGATATCGTTCTGGATGGTAATGTCCAACTAAAGAAAGGTGGCATTGTGACCTTTATGCTCACAATTCAGTTGGAGTTCTTCTGAATAGATATCTCGGTAGCTAGGTTCGAATTCACCTTGATCATTATTCCAACAGGCATCATCAGTGAATCGGAAAGTGTTCTTGAATTTTTCCCGGTAGCGATCGGTCCGTGCAAGTGTTGAAATAAAAACATTCTCGTAATGATGAAGTTTTTTTTCACGCTACTGCGTCACTAGGTCACCTAGGGTAACTATGTCTGCGTCTCAAGTCCGGACCAGAGCCTCAGCGACGCAAAACACGGCGCAAGATTGATGCGGTAACCAAAAGTGCTGAAATCTTATCACTTCCAGCGATGTTAGGGATCTGCAATGTTTCGAATGTTTCGAATAGTCCAGGAGGTAATGTTCCTATGGCTCCAACTATTACCGCCACAATGGTCACTTTTGCTCGGTAATAGTTGGAACTATGGGAGCATTAGGTCACTGTACCACCTTTCTTTAGTTGGACAAATATATACGTAACCTTCTGTGACCTAAAATTGGTCGATGTTGTATTGAAACAAGAGTAAAATATGCAAAAAGAGCAAATTACCTAAGATAATATCCATACGACCCCACTTGGGGCAGGTTGAGAAACGAGATAAAGTTCACATTATGCTGCAAAGCAGTAATAGTGTAAGGGGTATAATTTAATATCGGATTGACAATTAATACCTGGTACAAAGAAATTCCCATCTTCAAAGTGTTTATTTGACCCTTTTATTTCAACCTTCTCAACAAGCTGAAAGCCTGTTGGCATTTCAGCGCTTCCCTTTTCAGTAGCACGGAAGCGGCAAAAGAATGATCGCCGACTTCCTGCTATGCATCCAATTTCTGGTTTTTGCCTGCCCTCATTTAACAAACGTGCTGCTCTTGCACTGTTTACCGAAGGTACTGACCCAGTGGGCTTAATCTGCTCTTTCACAAGCGACACATCACGGGAACTGATCATATTGTATAAGCTCCTTCCAATCATTGAAGACTGCAAAGAAAATATGTAAAACTATCAGTGTGTTATAATATATCAACAGCAGCAATGCTGACTTAATTTGATCATAATCATATACAAAATACTCCCCTGAACTCAAATTAAATGAAATAAACTTAAATGCTGTAGTGACCAAGGACCCGTGGTTTAATGGTTAGTGCAACTGCACCGTAACCAAGAATTTTGGGTTCGATTCCCCGAGCGGGTGACTTTGGAAATTCACAAAAGAAAAAGTCATTGGTTGGCGTCAGGAAGGGCACCCGGCCAAGAAATTCCTCTCTGCCAAATCCAAGTCCCTGTGAAGGGTACCGTCTAAACCCCAGTTACTGGGGAAATATGACGTTAAAAAAAAGAAAAAAAGCAGTAGTAGCCGGGTGTTTCAATCAACAGCTTACCATGCACAGGTTCCCGTTTCAAGCCACGTCTGTGAAAGTACTGGGCCCAATTTGTTTTATCCTTTAAAAGTGGTACACTACGTGTGAATACCATCATCAAAACAAATAAAAATGAAACGAGTTGTTACCTACGTACATCGATGCGTAAATGGAAAAACGATTAAAAACTTTTAAAACTATTTCGAAACTCTCGGATCAAAAACAAACACACGAAACAATGGGAAAATGACACGAATTCCAAAAGTAAAGCTTGAGGCTGCTCGTTCATCCTTCTACTTTCAAGGAGCACTGGCTTTCAATAATTTGCCAAGAGAACTTCGAATTGAAAGAAGTCCTTCAAAATTTAAAATTTTACTAAATAAACTTTAATTGAGAAGATCCTATTAGCCAGCTATCTAATTGATGCAGCTCATGTGATATCTTCAACTTATATTTATTTATATTTGTTTTGAAAATTTATTATTACAACACTAATTTTTACTTGTCAACTATTTAACTTAAAACTTACTTATTGATCTTTTTGTTTTACAGGACTACTCTTGAAAACTGTGTAAATATTTTGATATATTGTACAACTGACTTTATTATCNGATCAAAATGAGTCTACTGATAAGGAAAAAACTTGGAGTTGGGTAGTAGCATCTGATTTGAAGGCAACAACGGAGGCGTTGATATTTGCAGCTCAAGAGCAAGCTATTAGGACAAATTACATCAAGTTCCATATTGATAAGACTGCAGATTCCCCTAATTGTAGAATGTGCGGGGAAAGAGGAGAGACAATAGGCCACCTGGTGAGTGAGTGTAAAAAGCTGGCTCAAAAGGAGTACAAACGACGCCATGACAATGTTGCAAAAGTAATACACTGGAAGCTTTGTGGCAAACTGAATTTCGATAGAACTGAAAAATGGTATGAACACACCCCTCAGGCAGTGATAGAGGATGACAGTCATAAGCTTTTGTGGGACATGAATATTCAGTGTGACAATATTATTGAAGCAAGGAGGCCAGATTTAGTCATTGTGGATAAAAATACAAAAACTGCAGTTATTGTTGATGTTGCCATACCAGGGGACAAAAGGATCCAGGAAAAAGAACAAGAAAAGATTGAAAAATACCAGGACTTGAAGAGAGAAATTCAAAGACTTTGGAGTCTTAAGAAGGTTGTAGTGATTCCAATAGTCTTAGGGGCCCTCGGAAGCGTAACCAAGAACTTTGAAAAGTACATAGAGAAACTAGGAATACAGATAGATACAACACTGACCCAAAAAACTACACTATTAGGAACAGCAAGAATTTTAAGAAAAGTACTGGAGTACTGAATTAGGGAAAGAATGTGAGAGACCTTTGGTTACATGTTGTAACCGGCTCTCTTACAAATACTCGGTATAACATCTGCCTGTGATGAAAACAGATTTTAACGACAATAATAATAATAATAATAATAATGTTTTTGAGAATTGGAAAAGGAAAAAAACAATCAATAAATAAAATATTAAAAAGTATAAAGAAAAAAGCAAAGTAAGAAAAGTACACCCTCCGTACTGAAGTAGTTTTTTACCGTTGTAGAGTGCTTACAATTAAATGTTAACATTCTGGAGCAGTGTAACTACAACAACAAGACTTGGAATGAGAATTGAAATTCAAATGATCGATGATCTATAACTTAACATAATCAGATTAAATAAAAGAAAAGGCTAAACTGTTAGCGAAGGAGAAGACCTAGTAGCACCACTTTGATTTATAAATCAAATTGTGGAAGATCTAAATCTTATTGAGTTTCTCAAAAAAAGGCTAAAGAATTATGACCAGAAACATTCTTGCCCTGGGCAACATTAGAGAGAAAGAAAGAGTGACAAGGAATGGTATGCTTATAGATCTTTAGATAGATGGATGCATGGATGGATTAATGGATCGAGGGATAGAAAAATAGATAGATAGATAGATACACACATACATACATACATACATATATACATACATACATACTTACCTACATACAGGTGTTTATGAAGATAAAGTCATAATCTACAGGATACGAAATTACTTCGACAATAATGACCTTGTTTAAAATGTACAAAAATAGAAATTTTACTTACTGCACTGTATCCAATGACATCTCGCACAACGTCAGAAATATACAGAATTTGGCCTTTTTCAGAAGTAAGAACTAAAAGAAAACCGTTTGCTGCTTGTTCTAATAAGACACGCATTTCATCTTCCTGCACGTTTAATGGCTTGAATGGGCTGAAGATTCCTTCTGCCGCTCGTTTTTCTAAATCAATGAAAAAAATTGAAAATGTTCTCTCCATTTGAAATGATAAGATTCAATTGGGAAGTGGGGGTGGGTGTTGAGAAATACAGCTGTAGGTCTGTAATATAAAAAAATATATCTAATACTAGTAAAGTTACAGTAATAAACGTAATAAATAATTCAAAATGGCTAAAAACTCGGAAGGGACAAGTGAAAATAGTTTTCGTTAGCAAATTCTCCGAGCTTTGAGGGAATTTCAGACTGCTCCTTCTCTTGACGAGTCCTCATCTCTGAGATTGCTTGGTTTCTCATTTTTCCCAGATCTTTGTTAGTGCTATCAAATTTAATCTAATGGTAAATCTGCTTTTGGGAAGATTGTAACTTTGAACAGTACAGTAGAGCACCTCGAGATTATATTGTAGCTCTATATATCTATCACCCGCCTTTGCATGGAGTATTGTTGCTACATCTGGACAAGTGCCCTATCATCTAATCTTGATATTCTTGATCTGGTTAAAAGACCTGTTTGTACCTGCCAAGTCTTATTCTCTTCTATAGGTATTGCCATGACAAATGTTCTGATTGGCTTTTCTCATTTGTACTAGTTGTTTGTTACATCTCATGTGGCTCGTTTCTTTCGACGTTTTCATCTCCATGTAAATATTGTCTCTAGTTTTAATCATTCCTTTACGTACGTAGATTTTTTTTCTCGTACGGCTTGACTGTATCACCCTTTGCCTCCTGAATAACTTTCTCCGTCACGTCTTGAATGTTTTAACGTCTTAAGTCAACTTCTATGCCTTGGATTAATTTATTTCTTCTTGCCTTCCCTTCAGTTCCACCAACATAGTGGCTTTACGCTATCGTTGGCTGTTAGCTATTAGAAACTCCAAATGGTACACTTTGAGAAAATGTAAAAATTAGTTTGAATCAAAATTACTTGCGTGATATTTTTCTTATTGCCAGACCAACACAATTTAAGGATGATAGCCACGACGAGCCACATGACAGATAAATCAGAACAGAATAGTAATTTGTAAATCTTTTATTTTATTTCATTTCATTAACAGTCTTGTTATCAATTTGTCTAACCAGAGCAGTTCAATTATTTTCGCATATGAGTGTAGTTTTGTAATTCCAAAACTATTTCGAAGTACAAAATCACAGCATGAACACACGAAACAATTTGACAAAAACTAAAACAGCCAAAATACAAATTAGAATTTGGGAAGAGATCATTCTATTACCTGGGAGCGATATATTTTAACGAAACTTTTAAACTTGTATATTCGTAGAAATAAATATATTTTTAATAGCTTTTTTCTTTTCATTTTTCTTTTATTTTCAGTCAACTAACTTTTCATCCTCGTTCCCAGGGCCTCCTCTCGGTTTTCCTGGCATTTTTGAATGTCAGGAAGTGAGATTCGGATGTGGAAGTGACGGTTCCACAAACTTTTAGACCTCAATCAATAATGTCAAAATTAATAGTCTAAAGCTTATCAGAGATTGCCAAAATGGATATAAACAGTAAG
>RDPX01000091.1:2856303-2869337 GCA_003991215.1 Morbakka virulenta | reverse complement strand
AAAACCCGTGATTTAAAATAGCACAGCTTTTTTTTTTTTTTCTTATATGTTTTGTTAAACGGGCCAAACTAAATGTTCTTCTTACACTTTATATGATTCGTTATATGAATATCTTGATCTTTAGAGACGAATTTAGTGATGTTGTCTTAATTGGTGGCAAATCTTTTTGGGGAACTGATTCAGGACGCATAAATAATTTGTTTCACGAATAAACCTATCTATGAAAGTCTTTTCTTTCCTCAGACAGATAGATCGTGAAACTCTTTAGATTCTCGGTATTTTTCTTCATCATATGACTTCAACGAGTTGTCTAAGATCAACACTTATCTCTTGCCCTAACTCCTTTTTTTCTACTTTCTCTCCCTTCTTCTTCTTCTTCTTCTTCTTCTTCTTCATTTTCTTCTTTACAGTTTCATAACCTTAGTGGTTTCATGCCTTGTATATTTCTCAACTGGTAAAACCGCCCAAAGCCCACCCACAATAATGCTTACTTACCTCCAGTTATTTCTAGACTTTCCACGCAATGTACTTTTAGTATTATATAATGCATTAAAACAAAATTAAGTCACATGTTTAAGTGTTATATTAGTAAGCAAACCTTTGGACTGGTTAGGATTGCTTTGATTGGACACCTGGATATGATTCACCTATCAACAGGGGTGAAGATGTACTGCAATCAAAATCGAGTAATTCGAATGCCCGAGGATTCGAATGTGATGGGGTAGCAGACGGGAGTGAAAGGATGGGATCAGGCATTAATAAGTCATTAGTGATAGCATTCTTAAAGAAAGAATCAAAGGCAGTTTGTAGAATTATGATAAAAGGTGAAGTTCTAAAGGAAATAGATCACTCTGCATACGTTGTTAGCATTCTTACTCCACAAATCAAAATCTGAGTAGGTAATATTACAACGGATCGGTGTCGCCAAGATAAGTTTCAAGAACATACGGAATATCAACGTTTAAAAAATTACAATGACAACTTGATTACATTTACTGAATCGCTATATCTGGTTCATGCTGCTGTACGGTTATGAAAGCCAGCAAATCCACAGGACATTGAAAGCCCATCTGCAAGCGGTAGTAATCTGGTTACTGCGCAAAATGAAAAAAATTACGTAGGGAAGAAAAAAATTCCAACAGAGAAATGCTACGACGGGACGGAATGCTAGGCACACAATTTTGTCATCCCATACGTTATACTGGCTTTCAGTGATTACAACATTTATTGGTACAAATGTTGTTATTGTCATTCTTGAAGCAGTTAGAAATCGTTCTGTCCACTTGATTCTCTTTCTGTGATGTCGTACACCATTTTCCTGATGGGTAGGTTCAACTGCACATTTATAAAAAATGTATAATAATTTTATTTCTGCTTTCAGTCTTTCACCTTTGATGGAAAGCATATCTTTTGGTATGCGTGGCATCCTTTTACAAGGGTTACATATCTGTACGAGATAAGAGAGATAATCTCAATTTCCTTGTGAATTTCTATCTCCTGGCATCCAACATATCCTTTTTTATTATTTCTTACTGTGGTAAGTTCTTCGTAAGGTCCGATACCATGCCTTATCCTCCTTTTCACTCCCTCATTCGTGACATGGTCTTTGTAGGAGATGTGAAGAAGCTTTCGGAAGTATCTCACCTCTCTTGCCTGTATCATCCCTTAAGTATCTGTTGTCAAGGTCCGTGATTCACAAACATACAAAATGATTGAAATGACCTGTGAGCGCATCAGTCTGATCTTGAATGTCTGTTTTATGTTCCTGCCATTCTACATGACCATGAGTTTCGTGTGAATAATCCAAGTCCTTTAAATTAGGCATCTGTAATGCTTAGCCTATAAAGGATTAAAAAGGACTTTACTTTCTCTGGTTTAGCGAAGCCATTTATTCTATTTATGCACATTGTGTATTTCTGCTCGCATATACACTCCCTTAACAAAAACTAGAAACGACTGGGAAGGCAAGATGGCGAAACAATTGTCAGTGAAGAATTTTGTTAAAAATATAACAGCGAGTTATTGCCTTATTTGTGCTCAAACCGTTGTGAAATTTCAAACAATTGCAGAAAAATTATTAACAAATTAAAAATAAAAGTGCATTCCGATCAGTTTAAAAATTCAGTATTTTGTTGCATAACCACGCTGCCTCAACACAGCTTCAAAACGTCGTGGAATTGATTGATAAAGTTTGTCAATAAACTGCTTTGGAATTGGTTACCCTTCTTCAAATACTCTGGCTATTAGTTCTTCTTTACTCTTTGGGGGTTGATGTGTAGTTTTGTTTCAAGAAAAGCCATACATTTTAACAGCCATACATAATAATATCAGGAGCTTGTCTAAGCTATTGGAGACGTTTTGTACCACCAAATCCAAGGTGTATCGTTGTGTATCAGACCATGGCGTTTCAGAATATCCCAACATCGATTCTGTGCTTTAAATAAAATTATTTTGAAGAATTTCATAATAATAAGGGATATGGACAGTCCAAGTACATAGAGATATCCTACCTACTCCATTATTGCCAATGCCAGTGCATTGCTGAAACAGAATTGCTAAATGTTGGTTGAAAGTAAACAGGATTGTTGATCTCACTAGCTTCTCTCTGTACTCTTAATGTCCCAAAACCATTATTTAAAGAAAATTTACATTCGCCGCTAAAACTAACATTTTTCCACCTTAAAGAATTCAACCCTTCAACAGCTTGCCCCAAATCTTCCTATACCCTTTGTTTATTAAAGAGACGATTAGATTTTTACCTCTGGGATGAATTTTTTACCTATAATTAAGAATAATTCGTCTTGAAATTGACATGGTGGCCTTCGTCTTTGAAAACTTAATAAACGAACCATACAGGGAGCAAAGATAACAAAAACACTTTGTTCCAGCTGAATTCTCTGGGGCATCTCCTTCAGGAAACAGCTCTGGTTGTCCTGTCTTCTTGAAAACTGCAACAATACGAGTTTGTAGTTACAAATACTGGGTTGCTGACTTCCTGCAACCAATTTTGTTTGCAATTTCTCCGTAGGAATAGCCTGCTACTCCAAATGTTTCAAAATCTGTCTTCAGACGAAACTTCTTTGCCTCTTACCATATTAAACCTTTTATTAATAAGTTCCTTCCTCTTTGTTTTTTGTTATTTGGAAATTGTACTAATGTTTCAAGATATATTACGTAGCAATAAATAAATAGCCCAGTTCACCTTGGAAAGATATGACGCGTACAAACACGGTTTACTCTTGTACTTTGCGCGAAAACCATTTCCACTTTGGGCGTGTTTGTTAGCTCGTTACCAAACTTTTGGTAGGGAAGTCTAGCTTCTTGTGTTTCCAATTAAGGGTGATTTTGACACTTCTTACTAAACTTTAACGTTTCAATTCATTCACGTGATTGCAAAATACCGCATTAATACAAATGTTGTTGATAATTATTTGACACTAACGTTCTACAGTTATGGTCGGATACAGTCGGTGTAGTGCCTTTTTGGCATGGTGTGGGCTTCCTGCCATAACTATTTGACGCACATTTAAAGTATATTAGTTAAGATAAATCTGCAGAATAAAGATAACATTCGCAGGATGGTGGCGAAAGCAAAGATAAACAGGCTCAAATAACACGCATGCTCAAATGGTTTGCGCATGCCTGCCAAAGAGAAAAGCGTAGTCACATCCAGGACGCTACGCAGGTTAGGATATCGAGCAGCCAAGTAGGTCAGTATAGGCAAATATCTATAACTAGCAAAGTGAAACTAGCCCAGCAGTGGGGTTGAGAACACCAGTTCAATTCAATACCGGTCTCAAGCCCGGGTAAATGGGGAGGGTTGCCTGTCAGGAAGGGCATCCGGTACACAAAAATACCTCTACTTCAAACCTCATGAGATGTTTCCCATTGAAATGGCCCCCAGTCCCTGGCAGCCTTTAAGTGGACAGGGGGTGCGATGAATCTCCAGGTGGAATGCACATACAAACAAAAGTAGAGTAGGCGGAGTGTTGAAAATCTGCACGATAAATGTTGATAGTTGATCAGAAAAAGCAGAGAGGTAGTAGCCATGCTGGCCAGAAGAGGGGTTGATGTATGCTGCCTCTAGGAGGTCAGATACAGAAACCAAGGCTGTACTAGCATTGGAAGTAATGAGAAAAAGTATAATTTTTTGGTACAGTGGAGGTGTGATGATGAAGTCTAAGCTAGCAGACAGTGTCACAGAGGTAAAAAGATATGACGACAGGATGATAAGAATTAAGATGGTGGTTGAAAACAAGGTTTGGAACATTATGTCGGTGTATGCTCCTGAGACTGGAAGACCGGCACAGGGGAAAGGTCGATTTCTGGGAGAAACTTGAAGATGAAATTGGACAAATTACCGAGTCTGAGGTTCTGTTGATTGGTGAAGATGTAAATGGCCACATAGGAGATTATAACACAGGCTACGAAAAAGCTATGGGCAGCTATAGCTACGGAAGTAGAAATGATGAGGGAAGAACAGTACTGGACATCTGCAAGCTCCACAAATTGCGTGTGTTGAACAATTAATTCAAGAAAGAGGAGGAGAAGCTTATAACTTACAAGAATGGGGATCACAGAACTCAGATAGATTTGCTATTGCTGAGGAAATCCAGCAGAGTTGTGTCCACCGACTGCCACACCATACCAGGTGAAGAGTGCGTCAAACAACACGGACCAGTCCGAGCCAGTATCAACATGGCTGATGTCAAGAGAAGGAAACATAAAGGAAGTAAAAAGATAAAGCTGTAAAAACTAGCTGATTTGGAGAAAAGGAGAGGATGCAAAGAAAAATTTAAGAATAGTATGGAGTTATAATATTACTGTGATCGCTGTGATAACACTACTGTGCACTTTGGTTTACTATACTTTACTGCACTGTAGTGTTTTATTCTGTAGTATACAATAAAATGATATAAGGTGTATCAGTATGTTAAGGCCACAAGCCCTGCCGACAGGGACCCAAAAGTGTTACGCATCGATGAGGAAAACTCAAACTTGCGAGGAAAAAGAACGCGGTGATTTCAATACGACACCTGGACGCGAGGTGCGTCTGTAATCTTAACTGTTACACCAGTGTCATACAAGATATTTCATGCATATTTATAAGTATTTACAATTTCTAAATATTAACTATGACATCACTTTTCTTTAATTGATTCTGCTTATCTAAGGTGGCCAGATGACCCAAAACTTTGAGGTTACAACATATCAAACAATTACTTTGGACTTGGAACAGTGACATTCGTGTATATTGCAATACGTAGTTATGAAACTACAATACTTTTGTTTCCTTTTGGCCTAATCACAGCAATACACGTCAAGACGTCATACCCAAAGGAGGAACAAGAGTCCTATACTTGATCTTAGATTTAAGACCGAGAAGCAACGTATACTACCTACTACCTACTTCATACTACAAGCTACATGCTAAATATTATATGAACATTAAAGGTAATGGAAATTTGAAGCAGGGTTATTCGTATCAATCAGAATCAATTTTGATTTATAAGTAAGAGACATTGACAATGACACGTACTTTGAAACAAGAGGTTGGATGGCTGCAAAATATAGTTGCTAAAAATAACACTTTGTGTGTTCTGGAAATGTCACTTGACTAATTCTGAAAAGTAGACAAATTGGCAACAGAATACACTTCAAAAATAACATAACACTGTAAGATTATCTAGGCAATAACATTGCTTACAAGCAAGAACTTTGGCATCCAACTGATTACAGAATGAGTAGACGAAAAAAACCCACTTTCGTTAACGTTCCCTTGACTGAGTGGAAAAGAATATAGAAGCTATGAACTCTGATGAAAACCAGAGAGAATATGTGTAAAAGTGATGGGACACCGTGACAGTAGTCTAAGGTAAGGTAACGAGGTAAGGTTAGATATTACAAATATTTCACACATGCCCTGTGTTTATTACGCTTTTTATTAAAAATAAAGCCTGACACCCTGTAAACAATGTTTTAGATTAATCAATGGATGAAATAATAAATAGATAAATAAACAAACCTGTAAATAAATAAATAAATAACTGAATACCTCCGTAACATGTTTCAAGTAATTATATTACACATATATATGTATATATATATATATAAATATATATATATTAATTGACAGAGGAACCTGAAGTCTGTACTCACCTATTTCCCGTTTGTTCTCGCCCATTTTCATCTTTGGTGTCATGCTTTTTGCCTTTGACCATTTCATCCTCTTTTCCCGCTTCTGTTCCTGTGGTTGAATCACTTACAACAGTCTGTGCTTGATTCTCTTTCTTCTCTTTAATATTAAAAGAAAAATACTCAACTTCAGCAATGGGGGAAAATATCTGCAAGGGGATTAGTGCACAGCTGCTACGTCTTAATACCACAGATTAAAACAGATCTAGCACTTTAAGAATGATACAATGTGGGGTTTTTTTTGAAAAGCTCTTTTGTTACTATCCTCTCATTGTTCTTTGCAGTGGCAAACGATATTGCAACTAAGAATATGTCGCTCTTGACCGCACACAGGTACGCCTGCACACAGACACTGACACAAAAACAAAAACACAAAAGGACACCAGAACATATAAACTTAACCAGAGAAAACCACTGAAAAACAGTTAATAATATCAGGTAATGTAACAACCAACCATGAATACACAGGAACTCGTTTCGCTCATAATAGAGTAGTTTATTCGCATTTAACAATGAAATATGACAGTTCAACATTTGATTACACAGATATACACTTGAAGACACAGAGTTATATGCCATTGCTTAGGAACTATTTGAGGAAACTGTTCCCCTTTTATATTTTAAGGGCAAAGCGGAAGAAAATTTCAAAATACTTATTAACTAAAAAAAACTTGGTATTGTCTTGCTTTGTTCGACTAACATTTGAGCATTCGAACGCACAATATGCATGGTTTAAATAATGGCTTTTTAAAGATCAAAGCCGTAAAATTTATCTATTTTCTAATCGGTCTTTCTAAGACTATTTTTTAACAAACTTAGATTAAAATATCGAAAACAGCGAAAAACAACAGCCTTGCACAAGATACATAACGAAGAGGACGCCCATGGCTGAGCTACTTCAAATGTTTGTTAAGCTGAAAAGAATCCACGCCGTTATTTTCAATTTCTTGGTTTATCATTTCACATTCACAAAGAAGGTCGTGGTGATAAGGTGTCACAACCACAAGTATTTTGCTCGAGACACCATCTCTAGGGAAACCGCTAACCAAAGCTGAAGATCCAGCCCTGACCATAAGACACAGTTACACCCCGCCAGACGTCAACCTGGAATTTATAGCTACGGTTGGTTTGTTCTTCGGAGTTTTCCTTCTCTTAGGATGGCTGTCGACCAGAGCAAAAAAAGTTCTGCCGGATGAGCCCATCCTAGCCAATCCTGACCAGAACGTGGTAAAGGACAGACTTAACTCCGCTGAACGTCAACCAGGTATATCAAGGTCTCGGAGTGGGCTAACAGGTGCTACACCTTGCCCAAGGGTGACCTGGAGGTATTTGTGGCAAAGGGTAACCTCATTCGCCCACGTCGAAACTCCACAACCGGATGCAGTATATCGTCATACCTAGGACAAGCATTATTATTATTATTTTGGTTTTACCTTTCTCTGTGGCTGTATACAATCCCACTACGGGTATCTCCCAGAGACCTGAGGAAATGGAAAGGCTGGCTTCAGACAACAAATATTTATATATAAGATTGTGAAAGACATGAAACTCTGAGTTCTGTAAAGTTAGAGTTTTTCTTACTCATACAACCGATTATATCAGATAACATAATTGTATAGTAAAATAGTAAAAAGGTATTTTTATAATGATAATGCTTTTCGTAGTATATTGGCTGTCCTATTAAGCACTATTTTTTGTATTTCAGCGAGGGAGTTTATTCCAGGCAGCTTTGCAATATGTTTTTCTACGCTTTTGTTTATAGCACCTAAAGCGCCTCGCCTATTGCTACCGGTACAATAGTGGTTTTCATTTTCCATATTTTTTCAACTTCAAGTTGCAAGTCCTTATACTTTGTGAGTTTTTCAAATTCTTTAACCGAAACGTTCTTATCAGTTGGTACAGTCATATCTATTAGTTAGCACGTCTTTTTATTGTGATCTTTAATGATGATATCGGGACGGTTGGCCAGAATGGTCCTGTCCGTATGGATCCCAAAGTCCCATAAAATTGTACTTTTTTCATTTTCTGTGACACGTTCAGGTTTATGTTCGTACCAATTAGTTGCGAATGGGAGACCAAAGTGTTGACAAGCCTTCCAGTGGATATATTGTCCAACTCGATCATGCCTAAGCTTGTATTCAATTGGTGTTAAGATTGGACAGCCAGAAACTATATGATCTATTGTTTCTCTGGAAGAGTCGCAAAACCGACAATTGGGATTTGCATCGTTATGAAAGATTTCTGCTTGGAAATTCTTTGTAGGAAGACTTTGATCTTGCGCAGCTAGTAAAAATCCCTCCGTTTCATCTTTTAGCCCCGCGCTACGTAACCACTGATAAGTGAGTTTCTTATCTACATCAGTATCATCGATTCGCTTTGGGTATTGGCCATGCAGGGGTTTGTTTTTCCAATTTAGATTAATGTTTCTTATTCCTTCATTTTTTGCCATTTGCTTTACCATCTTAGCTTGCTTGGTGCAAGGCATACTCTCCTCGCATACAACTTGGTCAACCTTAAGTTCTGCCATGAACTTTCTACCTTATTATTTTTATGTGGAAAGGATTTTCTCGGATTTACCACCGGTCTTTGTCTGGCACCGGGGCCTTTCCGAGGCCCTGGGGTCACCAGATCATCTAATCTGACTTTTCAAGCACCTTTCTCAAAATATGTGCACTCCCTAGAAGAGCTGCCTTCTGTATCGTTTCAAACGACAACCCGATGCCTACCATGGCAAGATAAGGGGTGAGCCTCTCTGTTACGGACACGAGAGCACCCACGACAACTGGTATCACCAATGTTTTCACGTCCCAGAGACAAGATACCTCTCGAGCCAATTCCGAATATTCATCAATTTTCTCCTCTTCCTTTGCTGCAGTTCGGGCATCATCTGGGACTGAAATATCTACGAGGATACACTCCTTTTCTTTCTTTTTTATAATTATTATATCTGGTCTCCTCGCTTCAACAAATTTATCAACATGGACATTGAAGTCCCACAAGATTTTAACATTTTCATCCTCCACCACACTTTCTGCTCTGTGTTCATACCATCTGTCTGAGTGTGGTAGCCCATGCACTTTCATGAGACTTCAGTGTACAGCTCCTGCAACGCGGTCGTGTCGCCCTTTGTATTCTGACTGTACCAATGTGCTGCATTCGCTGATGATATGCGACACTGTCTCGTCCTTTTGCCCACACATTCTGCACAGCGCTGATTCTCTGGTGCGTTCAATTTTGGCTTTCCTGTAGTTGGTGCGGAGTGCTTGGTCTTGAGCTGTCACTAGGAGACTCTCAGTTTGACGCTTTAAGCTACCTCTCTTGAGCCATTGCCAGCTTAATGGGGATGCAAATTCTTTTGTCTACCTCACATGTTGCCCGTGCATCGCCTTGTCCTAACACCCTTCTTTCCTCTGTTGTTTCTGCTCCTTCCTGAATGATTTTCTTTCACTTTTAGAAGGTCTTTTCACATACGTTTTGACTGCTCCCATGATGTCAGAGCTCTTATTGGCGATGTATTGACTTAGGCTTTCTTCTTCATATTTCACGGTGTCGTAAACACTCATCAGACCTCTACCACCCTCTTCTCTGTGTACATAGAGGCGGTCTACATCTGCTCGTGGATGCACAGCACCATATGCGTGCATCAGCTTTTGTGTCTTCCGATCTAGTTGTTCTAGCTCCTGCTGCGTCCACTCTAGGATCCCCCCTCCATATCTGAAGAGAGATACCGCCCACGTGTTTATAGCTTTTACCAGGTTTCCAGCATTGAGTTTTACTTCAGTACCTTTCTCAACCTTCTGATGTACTAGTTTTGCACATTGATTTTCATTTCGTTCTGCTTTATGACATCCAACTCAAGCACTCAAAGATACGTATAGGAATTGGCCTCGGCAATTGACCGTATTATCTCATTGTTTTCAAACACGATTCCAGAACTATCTTTCACTAATTTTCCTCGCTTCAAAACCGTGATGGCACACTTATCAAAACCAAACTGCATCCTGATATCATCACTAAAAACACGAACAGTATTCAACAATGACTCCAAGTCGCTCTTGCTCTTACCGAATAACTTCAAATTATCCATGTAGAAGAGGTGATTCAGTTTAGTCTTGTCCCTAAACACGCAGCTAGGTACAGCTTTCCGGAGTACCGCTGTCAGTGGTATCATCGCTATGACAAAAAGGAGGGAAGAGAGACTGTCACCTTGAAATATTCCTCTTTTTATTGCTACTTCCCCTAGATCTTTTCCACCACTCTGTAGCATAGTCCTCCAAGATTCCATACTCGCTCTCAACATGTTTCTTATCCTGCTATCAACTCCATACATCTCTAAACACTCGTGAATTCATGTGTGAGGCACCATATCATAGGCTTTACTGTAATCAACCGATCCCATTGCCAAGTTGGTTGAGCGTGCCTTACTGTCTTTCATGGTACACTTGTCTATTACCAACTGCTTCTAAGTTCCTCTTCCACCCTTTGTGCATCCTTTCTGCTCCCGTGGTAACAGATTTTGTTCATCAAGATGGTTGTAGATCTCATGGCTTATTATTAATGTTAACAGTTTCCACATAAGGGGCAGGCATGTGATCGGTATATGGTTTGATGGTATGTTTCCTTTGCTAGTGTCTTTGGGTATTAACAAAATGAGTTGGTTCGTTTCCTCAATAGTTGCTGTAAGTATTCTACCAATCACCTCATTGACTTCTTGGGTACGCTACCTAACCTTTTTAGCCATTGCGTTCTTTAAACTAGTCACATTGACGTTCGCACCATTCAGATCTCTTAATCTATTGGTTAGTCTATCGATTATCTCTTTCTGGCCATCTGTAAGTCCCTGCTCATATTGTTCTTGAGGCTGTGTCTCATCCATTGACTCATGCTGCGGTTGGGGTGTGTTCCCATTCTTGATCGGGTCTGGGGTTAAATCTGATGGCTCCTGCTCCTGCCTGGATAGTATCAATCCCCGTGATATCTCTTCAATCTCTAACTGCGATAGCAAACCATTTCTACTTATTACTCTAACCTGATCTGCGAGCCTCTGACTACTTGCATCACAACGTTCTCACCAGATTTTCAGAATTCTGTTCATATAGCCTGTTCTTGGGTCACTCTTAGCCAGAACGTAGCACTCCATAACTTTGATGTTATCCTATCTGTCCCATTTCCTTTTCCCCTTTGTTCTCTGCTGTTGTTCTTCTTGCTCAACGCCAGTAATAGGATGACGACCTGCTCCTGCCTGGTTCTCCACAGGAAGCCTCCCGGGCGCGACAGAGGCAGTGTAGCTACCTCTCCCGTTTACGCCGTTAGCGGTACTTGTATTTGTTGTATTCATCATGTTAATGAGTTTAGATTTCTGTCAGGGTTGTTTCCCTTATCCATTTTCTGTAGGGGTTGGCTCCCTTAGCTGATGATCTTAGAATCTGACTCACTCAGCAGTAAGATTTTTGTTTTCTGTCACGATTTTCTTCCTTAGCCTTCGATTCAAAAACCTAACCACAAGGCAGTGGGGTCTACAGTATATCAAGACAACGAGCTGATGGGAACCTCGACTAGAACGACCTACCCTCCTAATAACAGACTCTAGGGTGTGCCGTTCCCCGCAGTTTATGGTGAGGGATACCGGCGGGCCATAACTCACAGGTACTCTACCCCTGATGTCACTACCCTACCTTGCTTGCTTAACGATCCCATCAGCCCAGTACGAGGAACCGCCGGACACCATCCCGGTATTCACTGATAACTACTCAGCGGTCGTCGGTTATTATTATTATTATTATTATTATTATTATTATTATTATTATTATTATGAATTCAAGATCTCGAGATTGATCTTTCTTCTCGGTTATTTTATGTGTGATCAACGTACAACAACAAGTTGTATGAGCAACCACACATTCCTTCTCCTTTGGATTTAGCAGTCAAGTACAAGTCTTAATATCCGCGCTGTAAGTAACAAAGCTGTTTTCTGTGCGTGTTCAATTTTCATGTAGATCCCTATATCTCTTACAAAGTTTTTACTGACAGCACCCAACGCTCCTACCACAATTGGGATCACAGTAACTTGTTTCATCTCCCATAATCTTGCTATTTCATCCTTCAACCTTCTGTACTTTTCGATCTTTTCTCTTTCTTTTTCATTTACCCTCACATCTCATTATTATTATTATTATTATTATTATTATTATTATTATTATTATTATTATTATTATGTGGGTGTGGGTTGTAGTGTGGGTGTAAGGTACTGGCTCAGAAGGAGTACAAGAGGCGACATGATAGGATGGGATTGAGAATATATTGGGAGCTGTGCAAGAAGTATGGGTTGAAATGTGCGGGGAAATGGTTTGAAGAGGTGCCTGACAAAGTTAGAAAGAGTGAAGATGGTAGGTTTGAAGTTTGGTGGGATAGATCAGTGGAGACAATGCAACAGGTGGAATCTAATCGTCCGGATGTTGTTGTTGTTGACCGCACTAAGAAGAGATGGCTGGTTGTAGATTTTGCTGTGCCTTCCGATCGAAATGTGACAGCTAAAGAAGAAGAAAAGATCACTAAATATTCTCCCTTGGCCCAACAAATCCGAAAGTTACATAGTGTATGTACCAGCGTTGTCCCAATCGTCGTGGGAAGCTTAGGAGTGGTGACGAAGCGCTTGGAGCGCAGTTTGAAAGAGTTGGGCATCCCTGATGTCTTGGGTGGACTCCAAACATCTACCATCATTGGAACTACCAACATATTGAGGAAGGTGCTTAACCTCTAAAGCTACTGGTCGGTAGCCGGGGTTAAGTTTTCTCGTCCGGCAGGTGAATACCATCTCCCTGTGCGGGCTGTCATGCTGG
>RDPX01000091.1:2841766-2854501 GCA_003991215.1 Morbakka virulenta | reverse complement strand
AGATAGATAGATAGATAGATAGATAGATAGATAGATAGATAGATAGATAGATAGATAGATAGATAGATAGATAGATAGATAGATAGATAGATAGATAGATAGATGGATAGAAAGTAAGATTTGATTTTTTTGTAATTTTTTTATGATCAAGATTTGTAACACGCCTATATTACAAATCTATTTACAAAGAAAGGGCACTAAAGTTATGCGTACCCTTTTTACTTTTTCCGCACACGTCCTCATTCCTGATATTCTTTGCCAAAATGGTTAAATTAACCTGCGGATCCTTAAAAGGGCCATCATCGCCAGAACTTCCCAATAAATTCGGTGTGTTAATGTCACTTCTGAAAAAAAGTACAAAAAAAGCTATGATTACTATACATATCAGCATCGCTACCATTATGATTACAACTATCATTATCATTATCATTATCGTTACCACTTTCCAATGATTATGCCCAAAACTAATTGGCTAACAATTCGACTAATTAAGATCTAAAAAAAACCTTGGTGTCACAGCCATACTGTAATGTTATTTATGTATACACATACATATACATACATATACATTCATATACATACATATACATACATATACATACATATACATTAGTATATATCATTTAACTATGTCTAAGCCTGTCCCAAGCCAGGCTTTAAAAGGAAGGACGAGCCATTAAGATTTCTTTTCATTTTTTCTTGTGCTGATATGTCAATTACAACAGTAATAAGATACTTTACTTCCCTTTTCTCCATCTATGGGATGCCAGCACATGGACATTCAGATTGTAGTACATCATTTGTGAGTCCAGAGCTGAAAAACTTCTTTAAGGAGGAAGGAATTACTGATTCTCATTTCCAGCTATAATCCCACATAAAATGGCCAGGATGAAAGATACAATGGACTATTTCACAGGCAACAACCGTAAGTCTAGAGCCCAGAAATTTGACAGAAGAGCATAGGCAAGAGGTCCTCTAAGATATTCTTTGCTCTGTCTGCTTACTCCTATGTACCATAACTAGTAAAGACTTCATACATGTTTTTTACTTTCCCAAGAAGATCCTCCTTTGGTACCTGTAAACCATCATCGCTATTAATTCCAGAACCCATCTGAAGCAACATGTCTGCTCAATTACGTTTAATCTTTTACCTGGAGAAGTTGAGCTTCTTCAAACAAAGCCACATTATGCTCATTTCACTATAAAGTTGGAAGGTAGACCACTGTATCCACAAAATATCTCGCAGATAGTGGTCAGTTGAGTGTACTACAGGAAACTGATGAACCCATAAGGACTTCTCAAATACTTCAAGAACAAGACTTATTAGAATGTACGCATTTACAAAAAACATTCCCTTAACCATGATGATTTTCTACCATTACAACATTCTTACCATGTTCATTATCCAGTGGACTAGCTAAAGTGTTGAAAAAAGGGTGAATGTTGTTAATTAAGAACTACTTCAAATATGAACACAGAACTTCTTTGATTTTGAAATCTGTAATTAAGGTGATTGGGCTACCTGTGGTGGCTCAGATAAGACCAGTAATTATACATGTCATGCTGCTATTTTATACAAGTGAATCCAGTCATGTAGTATTTCTCATATACATAAAAAGACTAGGAAACTTATAGGAATTACCTTTCTCTGTTTTGGTTTGTGTATGTACTAGCCCTTTTCTAAATTGTTCTCACTGTGGAGCAGTAAAACATAGAGAACTAATAGTCATTGATGCTCTCACCATTGTAACCACTACAATAGGTATCACACCATAGCCAAGTGCACAACTCATCCTGTCTGTATATTCTGTACAACCTTTCCAAAAAATACTATCTGTAGATTATGATTACTTCTACTACAAAGCGCTGTGTCTTGTTTCACTTCAGATTGGTCTTAATATTTCTGATATAAACAAAGAAAATGAGAATTGAGACAGGCCATTTTGACTGCTGTAATTCTATTCCACTGCTAGAGTGATCTCATGTAAAAATGTATGAATACACAAAGTAAAAGTGGTAGCTGAAGCTATGCAAAATAACAAAGTGTAAACACTACACAAAGGAGTGTACTATCTGGTTATCATAGACAATATCTAGCTCTGCCATTGTGAAGAAGGCATCTGGAGGTGAATCAGGCCTTATCAGTGCACTTCTGTCTCATACAGCATACTGGATGATCTATTCAGTGATGAAGGACCCAAGTTCATAACATATACCACCTCAGAGTTCCTACAAATGGCCTTCTGTCTGTTGCTTTCCTACACAGAAATTGTCATGCTGAAGTAGCCATAAAGACAGTTATGAGAATGATCAATAGTCACAAGGAACAAGGGAACACTTGACACAAATTCACTTCAGCAAGTCACCCTACAGTATTAAAACAGCCTGGAGAAGGGTGCAAAATTGTCACAGACAATGTGTGTATTTGGCAGACTAAAAGACCTCATCCTGATACTTTCTTGCAGATACAAATCATATGAAAGGTGTAAGCACATGTAACAGGACAAACTTGCCGCCATGCAGGAATGATAAAGATCCAAGGATTTCTCATGCAAATTTATTATAAACAATTTATCTCCAAAATAAAAATGGGAAAAACTAACAGATTTTCCTCTGTCAGCCAAAGTCTTGTTTCGTTGCGAGATATCACAAATGTCTTACAGTACCCAACTCCAAACATTACTGAAGACTCAGGAGAAAAAGACGTTTTTAGATTCTCGCACTTAGCTGACAATTGTGGTACTTTCCAGATCTTAAGATCAATCAGACATAAAAATGTGCCAACTGTCTACTGGGTCAGACAATTGTTGCCTAAAGAAGCACGTAATGTTGTGGCTTCCACAATACACCAATTTGGTGTTTCCGCAAAACTCTTAGCATACTTGTCTGCGTACATCTGCTTGCACAGTATTTCCTGTTGCATCTTATGCTTAAAATATTACTACACAACAACAGGAAATAGAAACTTGGCTAAAATTGTACAAAAATTAGTGTTCTGAGGCATCCTAGTGAGCCTCTCACACATTCCCCTCCTTGAATTTGCGATGCCCCCATGCAAATACTATACAAAACTAACTATCAGTTCATTCAGCACGAATTAAGGCAAATTAAATGGGTTGCTATGGTGACCAGCTGTTGTCCTTTGTGACCTCTGCAGCAGTTCCACGTCCCCATACTCATCAGTGCTCTGCCCACTGCTTTCCCCATCTGTGTCGGCATAGGCAGGTGGTGGCGGGACAACATCAATGGCGAACTCTGCATCGGAGTCCTCTTTTTCCTCATGATGATGGTGATTCAGGGCATCAGCATTGGTGTTGTGCTTGCCTGACCGGTACTCGATCTTAAAATTGAAGCTTGCAAGCTCTACAGCCCATCTTTGTTCCACAGCTTTCAACTTAGATTTGGACTGTAGGTATGTTAGCAGGTTGTTGTTCGTGTATACGACGAATTCTGAGCCTGTGAGATACTCCCAAAATTTATCACATACTGCCCACTTCAGTGCCAGCAATTCCAACTTCATCAAGGAGTAGTTCTTCATGTTTTTCTCTGGTCCGTGCAGGCTGCGGCTTCCGTAGGCGTCTACTCTCAGCTTTCCATCACCTTGCTTTTGTGACAGTACAGCTCCCAGTCCCTTGTCTGACACATCTGTCTCTACCACAAATGGCTTTGTGTAGTCCGGATATGCCAGCACAGGTGCCTTTGTTAGAGCGGTCCATAGTTCATCAAAGGCTTGCTTCCAGTCACTGTCCCAGCGCTCACTGTAGATGGGTCCACGCTTCTTCTTCCCTGCATCTGCCAAGTCCGTCAACGGTTTGTGGAGTGGTGCAGCCTTTCCAGCAAAGTTGGGTACATAGTGCCTGTAATAGGAGGAAAATCCCAGGAATGACCTCAGCTCCTTCAGCGACCTTGGTGTTAGCCAACATGCCACTGCATCTGTCTTGGCTGGGTCAGTAGACACTCCATCGGTTGATACTACATGTCCCAAATAGGTCACCCAGCTCTGGAAGAATTGACACTTTGCAGGTTCAATCTTTTGACCATGTTCCCTCAGCTTATGAAACACTCGCTCCAGTCTCTGCAGGTGGTCTTTTATTCCTCCACTGTACACTATGATGTCGTCTAAGTAAACAAGCAGAATCTTGAGCAAGTCATCTTGGAAGATCATCTGCATTAGTCTCTGGAATGTAGCAGGTGCATTACACAAGCCAAATGGCATTCGAACATATTCAAATAGACCCATTGAACTCGTGAATGCTGGCTTGGGGTGGTCATCAGGGTGGACCTCCACTTGGTTGTAGGTGGCATTCAAGTCAATTGTTGAGAAGTACTTGGCCCCACCAAGTGCATCCTGTGACTCATCTATTCTTGGCAAGGGGTATGGATCTCATCGAGTCTTTGCATTCAGGTGACGATAGTCAACACACAGACACAGGGCACCAGACTTCTTCCGCACCAACACAATTGGGGAGGCATAGTCACTCTGGCTTGGTTGGATGAATCCACAGTTCAGAAGCATCTGCAGGTGTTCCTTCACCTCCTCGAACTGGTTGGGTGGGATCCTTTTGTGCCGTTGGTGGGCTGGGACGTCATCTTTGGTGTGGATTCTGTGTTGGATTGTCGGTGTCCATCCAAGCTCCTCCCCATCATGAGAGAACACATCAGTGTACTCCTTGAAGATCCTCAGTGCTTCCTGTCTCTCTTCTTCTGTTCCAGGGAAGCCACTGAGTAGCTTCTCTACCTCATCTCTTGCGGCATTGCAAGGGGTCATTACTGTTACACCCAGGCAGTCTGCACCACGATCATAGGACACAACCATCTCATTGGTCTCCATGGAGAATCTTAGCCCATCTCCTGTCACCAATCCTGCTGGTTGGATTGTTGCGAGACACATCCTCCCTGGTAACTTGACATCCCCATCTGTGGGGTTGGCTACCTGAATCTTGAATTTGGACTTTCTAGCATCCACTAATGTTGCTGCAATCTGGAGATGTCATGGTAGTGTAGTGTCAAGTGGTTTCACTAAGGCACTTGCTCGACAGGGCATACCTGTGACCACAACTGTCGTAACTGTATTTGGTGGAATCCACACAACATCTTTTCCAGCCACCCTCACTAGCCTCTGTTTCTTGGTTTTGTGGCTTGGTTGCTCTGCTGACGATGTATTTGCACTGTTTTTAAGCATCTCTGCCCACTTCGGGATCTTCATGAGTACATTCATCCCCAGGACTACAGGTTGCTTCCTCCTCTGCTTGGGATCTTCACACCTGCCACAGTGATGTCCAACTCCAAGTAACCATGGTAAGGGATCTCCAGTCTGTTAGCTCCACGGAGATTCAGCAGCTTCCCTTGTCTGACTCCACCACATGCTGCCTTGAGCTTCTCTTTGAAGAGCTTCTTTGTTACCAAGGTTACCATAGAACCGGTGTCAACCAGGCACTCCACATCCACGCCAGCCAGCTTTGCTGTAGTAGTTGGTGTCCCACCAACTAGGTTGAGAAGGGGTGAGCCACTGCCATCATCCTCCACTGCCTGGCTCACTGCAGGGGAGTGGAGTCATTTGAAAGCTGGCTGAGTCTTCCCTGGCTGTCTCTGTGGCTGTCTTCGCTGCCTCTGCTGACTCCTCTGCTTTGGTTGGCCACCAGGTGCAGGGGGTCATTGTGGACACTCTTGAGCAAGTTGCCCCCCCCTGGCCACAGTTGAAGGAGGCATTAGCACCAGGATGGGGATGCCAAGTCATGGTACCCATCAGCTGGTTGAGTGCATGCTGTTGCTGATGGAGGGTCTGCCATTGCTGCTCGATGTGGGACATCAGAGTCTTCTGTTGCCGCTGCATCTCCTCCGCCAGCACCTTCTGACCAGAGATCAGGTCCACGAGTACTTTGGGATGGTCTTTTGGACTGGTGACTTCATTACACTTGAGCTCCACTCCTTCCACCATTATCTCCCATGCTGCCCCAGAGCGTCTCAGGTGGGGGTCCTCTTCCATGTATCGGTGCACTTCAAGCTGTACATCCTGGAGACTGGCATCCACGTGGTCCCATCCCCAATGTTTGATGTCATGCTGAAGGATAGGGTCCCTCAAGTTGTCCATAAACTGCTCCTTCAGCAACTTGTCCTTGTTCGGTGGGGCCTGGCCATTGAGCCTCTCCACATGGCTCAGGAGGACCATCAGTGCAGGAGCAAAGTCCTGCACTGATTCGCGATCTCTCTGGCGTTGACCAAAGTACCTTCCCATGGCTTGGGTAGGCATCAGCTGTTCACTGAACACATCCCGAAGAATCTTGAAAACACTGTCTGGCATACTCCATTGGAAGGTTGGGCACAGCATCACCTCTTTCTTCGCAACTCCCTCAAGGTGGAAAATCAGGGTGTCTACTGCATCATCCTCTTGTTGGTCCTTTACGGCTGTTTGTGCATCTGTGATCCAGGCCTCTGGTACATGGTCGTCCCTGGAACCACCGTATTTTCCAAACTTCCTGGATTGGGGGACTGGGACATGGAATGTGGGCTGGACCACTGGGGTAGCACCCAAAGCATGTGCTGTAGTATCTGGCTGAGCAGCCTGCTGCTGGAGCAGGGCCTCCATCTCTTTGAGGTGGTCAGTCAGCTCTTTCAATTGATTCTCCACTATCGACATCTTGTTAGTGTTCCCGTTTATTTGTTTGATTATAAAATTGTGACAGGAATTTTCTCACTTGAATCCCACTTCTGACACCAAAATGTAACAGGACGAACTTGCGGCCACGTTGGATAACAATGATCCAAGGATTTCTCATGCAAATTTTATTATAACCAAATTTTCTCCAAAATAAAAACAGGAACAACTAACAGATTCTCCCTCTGTCAGCCAAAGTCTTGTTTCGTTACGAGATATCACAAATGCCTCTCAGTACCCAACTCCAAACATCACTGAAGACTCAGGAGAAAAACTCCAATATTTATGGTAATGGAGTATGTGTTGGGCGACGTTTTTAGATTCTCTCACTTAGCTGACACTTACGGTGTAATAAAATCGACTCAGAAGTATGCCTGAACAAAAGGCTTTATTAAACACAAAATCAGCATAGATGTTAATACATATATATACCTAAAGGAATAAAAGAATGAAACATATTAACGGTATTTTCCGGACCTTAAAACCAACTGGACATAAAAATGTGCCAACTGTCTACTGGGTCAGACAATTGTTGCCTAAAAATGCACAATACAACAATTTGGTGTTTCCACAAAACTCTTAGCACACTTGTCTGTGTACATCTGCTTGCATAGTATTTCCTGTCACATACTTATACCTAAGCTATTTCTACACAACAACAGGAAATAGAAACTTGGCTAATATTTTACAAAAATTATTGTTCTGAGGCATCCTGGTGAGCCTCTCACACAATAAGAGCAGCAAAAGGAGCTGATGTGACTTTCTTTATCACTACTTCACTTTTCATCTTGGTAAGTGCATTTTCAACTTAAGCACATTGAGCATATGCAACAGGTCTTGCCTTGTACTGTAGTAGTGGTACTACACCTCAAAACAACTCAGTCCCTGTCCACACTACCTAGGTATAAAAACAGCTGTACCTAGTCATTTCAGTAGCCTGATGATGAGAGAAGTATCTCTCAAAATGTAGCTCAGAAAAACCTTATGACTCAAGACATGATAACGCTCTTATATCTATGACTTCCTCTGAGTCCATAAAGCTCAGAAATTTCAAAATTATTAGAGAAACATATGGAGATGATATTCTTCAGTTCTGCCGATGTCTGGAAAAAAAAGAGATCAAGATTGCTAAATCAACCAACCACTTAAGGTTCTCCTTCAGATGTCTACACAACCACATTATTCCAAATAAACTGTGTCTTTGTTGCCCAGTTCCCACAAACATATCAAGCTGTTTACTTGAATCGACAAGTTACCAACTTCTTCAAGAAAGAATAGATTCAAATTATAGAAAATGTTTGTGACCTCCTGCAGACATTCAAGAAGCTGAATCTTTCCTTTCAAGCAGGCTAAGCATTAAACACTATCAGGAATTAATCTCATTCATGAATAACACTCACATGCAAAGACAACACTCTACCAGGAAAAAATAACAAAAGAAGTTTGCAAACCTCAAACAAAAGTTGTCAGCAGCACCAAAACCCACAGACAAGTCTAATTGGATTGTCAATCTGTCTAGTTGGACACTGTCATCAACATCCCTTCTTGCAAAAGTTTTGACCTTTTCAGTAACTCCCAAAATCATACCTGCAAAGGGCATTGTCTTGATTGTGGAAGCAGCAGTAAAAGACCTCCCCAAAAGTGAAGCAGACACAATCCCAAGCAAAAAAAATTCTGACACTTCAACCCTCCAAAGCACCAATTGCCAACCTCATGGAAAAGGAATGCCGTGCCATCAAGACCTTAAAGAATGATGATTTGATATCCATCCTACCAGCCAACAAAGGGTGTGTTACTGTCATTCATAACAAAGCTGACTGCATCCATAAGTGCCAGGAACATCTCAACAATGGACCTTACACCACACTAAAGCACAACCCAATGAACTCAGTCAAGACCAAAGTCAGCATAGCACTAATTGCTTTACAGAAAAGCCATCTCCTTGAAAACTGCCTCTACCACAGATTGAAAACCAAAGAGTTGCCTTTACCATGGTTCTATGGATTATCAAAAGTACACAAACCTAGTATTCAAATATGTCCAATTTTTGCTTACTTTGGAAGTCTGCTTCATTCACTTTCACATTATATAGCTGACCTCCTGTGTTCTTACACAAGGATAAATTCACACCACTGCAACAACAGGGCTTCCATAAGGAGACATCATTGCAGAAACAAGCCTGATGCCTTCTGCTACATATGTGGAGCTACACACAGAGATGTAACTTATCCTTGTTCATCAAGCATCCCTACAAGGCATATTTAGAAGTTCATCTTGGTGATCAAGACAAGCAATAGCCTCATTGTGTTGTGTGCCACAATTGTAAGGAAATGCTTTGGGAGTGAATGAAAGGAAAATGCAAAGGTCTCCCTTTTGGAGTTCCAATGGTTTGGCATGGACTCATTAACCATGTAGCTGATTGTTATTTCTTCATGGTAAACACAATGGGAGTTGGGGAGAAAAAAACGACATAAGATTTGTATCTGAATATTCCCTCAGCTATTCAGCCTGCTCCACACTTTGAAGAAGTTCCAGTTTTCAAAGACTTGCCTTTATTGGACAATAAAGACATTGGACATGATACAAGTGAGCAGGGCAGTTGTGACAGTAAATTTGTCAGAAAACTGTTCACAATAGGAGGGTTATTCTTCAGACACTGAACCTTTCCCCATCCCAAAGCCTCTTTCCCAGCCTGAACTGAATGATTTAGTGTAGGATTTGGGTCTTTCAAAGAAAGGCAGAAATCTTGTTAATGACTTCGTTAAAGTATCATATTTCAGAAATCATACCCAGCTTTTTGTGACTTTCTTTTCGGAAGACTTATTAAAGTACCATGAGCAAAATTGGATTTGTGTAGACTTAAAGATGGCCAACTTTCTTCTTGGACAACAGAAAGGTTTCACCAAGTTTCCATGTTTCCTCTGCATGTGGGACAGCAAGCACGAGACAGACTTTGGGTCCAGAGGTGTTATTCTCATGGGAAAGCAGTTGCAATAATAAGACTAAATGTAAAAGATAAACTTTTATTTTTCTAATACATGTTTACAACTCAAGCAGAGTCCATTTTACATCCAGGAACCTTCCTTGTTCTATCCAAATATGTTAGCTACCACTGTGTGAATGGTACGGTCAAAACACATTGTCAAGAAAAAAACAAAGGTAAATGTTTCCAACACATCATCACAGCTTTACCAGGGTTATCATTTGAGAAGATCAAAGCAGGCATGTTTCACAGCCCAAAGATTTGAACCTTAATTTGTGATGATCAGTTTGTTGCTAAGATGACCACTTTAGAAAAAGCAACATGGTTGTCCTTTGTGGCATGTCATTCAGAACTTCCTTGGAAACAGTAAGGCATAGAACTACAGTGGACTTGTGAACAGAATGCTCCTCACTTTTTGTTATCTCTGGTACAACATGAGCTCCAAGCTTCTTTTCTTGAACAGCCACCTTAATACGTTCCCTGACAACCTGGGGGCAGTGAGTGACAAACAAGGAGAATGATTCCACCAAGGCCTAAAGATCATGGAAGAATGCTACCAAGGGAGCTGAGACAAAATTATGATGACTGACTACTGCTGGAAAGTTAAACAAGATTCCCCATATGAAGTGTACATTTGCAAAAGTTACAAATACAAATTCCTGCCTGAATAAAATACACAAAGAAATTGATAAGCTTCCATCAGCTGTGGTGATGTTCTGAAAGATGCTAATCTAACTTTGGGATAGAGACTGATGTTTCCTAAGAAGTGCTATCAGAAAATATGGCACAACCAACAATTGTGTAATTTATTCTACAATCACATTTTAATGTTCTGTTACTTTTGCCTTAATAAATATACATAAATGACTATCATGCCATTTCAAGATTCAAGTGAACAATAGAATTGTGGCTGATATTGTAATTTCCTATAATCAAAAATGAAAAAAATAAATAAAAATGTCAAATTGCATAAAATTTGTAAAAGCTTGTAGACAAAAACCGATTTCAGATTTGAAATCTACACACTCAAATTGACTACTAAATTCTTTTTTCTTTAATGCAACAAAATAAGTGTTCCCCTGTGTTATCAACAGCAGACCAAGGGATAACTGTCTGTAAAAGATATCTCAGAGATATCTTCAATCATCAAAAGGGATCACCTACAAGATTTCTTTGAATACACCAATAGCCTAAACCCAAACATCATATTTACCTTGGTGCCTTTCAGAGAGCCAAAACAACATTTTTATATCAGTAATGGTTTTTCAATTAAAGAATTTGTGCTATAAATTTACCAATTGTAAGTGGCACATAAAAAAAAAGTGGCTACAGAATTATTCTCTTTTCTGATTTCCTGTTCTCCATTCTAGATGCCACAATACTCTGATGATGGTTATGAGAATCATACATATCAGTTAGCATTACTTATGTATGCACATATTTACACCTGTTCTCTTTTAAACAGTTTGAACACTCCTTTGAATTTTCATGATAACAGTGAATACTCTTGATGACGAGTTATCAAGTGAGAGTGACATTAGAATGTTAAAGCAGTCAAAGTAGGGAGAAATGCTAAAGAGGCTAGATTCTGTTGGTTTGGACACCTAATGCAGAGAGAGGAGAAATTTATTGTGAAGAAAGTGTACCATCAGCAGGTAGTTGGAAAAAAAAGTAGAGAGTAGCCAGAAGTTCAGATGGAGAGACAGGGTGAAGATTGATATGAAAACAGTTGCTCTGATGNCCTTTCAGTGTAGCAAAACAACATTTTTATTTCAAGCAAGGGTTTTTCATTAAAGTATTTGTGTTTTAAATTTAGCAGTTGTAAGTGGCACACTACAAAAAAGTGGCTACAGAATTATTCTCTTCTCTGATTTGCGTTCTCCATTCTAGATGCCACAATACTCTGATGATGGTTATGAGAATCATACATATCAGTTAGCATTACTTATGTATGCACATATTTACACCTGTTCTCTTTTAAACAGTTTGAACACTCCTTTGAATTTTCATGATAACAGTGAATACTCTTGATGACGAGTTATCAAGTGAGAGTGACATTAGAATGTTAAAGCAGTCAAAGTAGGGAGAAATGCTAAAGAGGCTAGATTCTGTTGGTTTGGACACCTAATGCAGAGAGAGGAGAAATTTATTGTGAAGAAAGTGTACCATCAGCAGGTAGTTGGAAAAAAAAGTAGAGAGTAGCCAGAAGTTCAGATGGAGAGACAGGGTGAAGATTGATATGAAAACAGTTGCTCTGATGATGATGATGATGATGATAATAATGATGATGATGATGCAAACAGTGAGAACATGTGGAAGAAAAAAATGCCGAGTGGCCTAGGGAGTGGACTAGACTTAAGGTCTGAAGGTCCATGGTTCAACCCTAGGTCTTGATAGTATTGAATTTTGTTGGGATTTGGGGGGGAGGGGATCAATGAATGCAGGATTACATTATTTGGTAAAAACCACTGCATGGGAAGAAATAAGCAACCTGGAGGGTGTTTGCTCTTTAATACTGCTATTCTAGTAATAATGTTCACCTGTTTTTTATGGAACCACACCTTTGAATCCCAAACCATATATAACAGCATCTCAAGTCACCATACATTTTACAAAAAGTCACTGGATCATCATGAATGTTGAGTCTAATGAATGATTTTCTTAATATCCCCCTACCTGTCCCCAGCATTACATACGAATTTGAAAAAAAATATCGAAAGTGGACAATGAAAGAAATAGAAATTATAAGGAAAATTTGGAGTAACATATTTCAGTAATGGTGACCTGTTGTTCATGAAAGGACTTCCTTTGAACTCCAAAGCACATGAAAAACTATTTCATTTAAAAATCTATTTCCACAAAAAATTATGTTTGGACTACAAAAACTTTTTGTAAACTCTTTCTTTCTTTCTTTCTCTCTCTCTCTCTCTCTCATTCTCTCTCTCTCTCTCTCTCTCTCTCCCTCCCCACCTCTCTCACTCTCTTATTTCTCCCCCTCCTCTTATTATCTTCCTCTCATATCCTAACCTCTATATAATACAAAAGCACATGCTACCAATATAAAAAAACATATCTACAAACAACACAAACTAAATTA
>RDPX01000091.1:2825395-2841690 GCA_003991215.1 Morbakka virulenta | reverse complement strand
ATGTATGTATGTATGTATTTATTCGCCACTAACAAAAAAAATACAAATGTTCAAAGGTAAATGGTAAGAACCTAATACATGATGTTATCCAAAATAGTTAAAAAATAAGACTAAACAGAAACAAAAAAGAACGAAACAAACAGGCGGGACGGTAATCTAGAGAAACGGTGGCAGGGGTAGCATAATACAGATCATGAAGACCTTATTTTCATTAAATAATACAGGTCGAATAATTCAATAGGTCTATTCTAGGGAAATCACAAAGATAAGCACATATTTATTTGCAAAAATCCCAACCTTATGGGATCGATTACACACAACAAAATGTGACTGCGCATGAATACCCCTAAAAAATCCAATTTAATTGTGTAACACTGATGCCAAATCTTAGGAAGATGATAAAATTAAAAGTTCTTTCATTGATGTTCAATATTTTACTAAAAAAAGACTGAAATTATAATGTGATTCAAGGTTACAGACGGGTTTTTTTTCAAATAAATCTTCGACATTTTTCTCGGCTAACAGCAATTATATAACATAACAAACTTGGTAGAATCATGGCTGCTGTTTATGTTAATATATATATTTATTTACAATACTTACGATTCTTGAGTTATTATTGAGCCTGAGTTCCCTCCTTCTGAAAAACTCATTCTTTTTCTTCACAGAAGCACTTTTTCATTCATGATCGGGTTCACGAGAAAAGTGAAATCGAAGCAGAAGACCCCATAGGAAAATCTCATCCACATCATAGAACAAAGATAAAAAACTACTGTTCAAAAAACACACACATGGGTATTTGCATAAAAACAATACACCCCCTTTTGTGATGTATTTCCGGTCAGAAAATAAGCTCTTTCTGTTGACATCAGTGGTGTATCAATGGAGGTGGGGGGGATTTCCATGCTCGGGATCTAACCAAAACAAATAATAACATAAATTAAGAATCCAATTTTTTTGAACAGTCGTATGTCGTATATTACGTTGCTGTACTATTAACCGTAAAATCATTATTTTGATTTCAAAATGTCATGTCTTTAATATGAATAAAATAATAGAATATAATAATAATAGTATAATATAATAGCAAATATCATACATTTGGAATCCAAATAATTGAATGTTCGTATGTCGTATGTTACGTTGCTGTACTATTAACCGTAGATCGTTATTTTCATGTCAAAATGTCGTGTTTTGATGATAAGATCCAATCCAAGGAGATAACGTACCTTTACAATCCAAATAACTGAATATTCGTATGATGTATGTTAACGTTGCTGTACTATTAAGCGTAAAATCATTATTTTGTTGTCAAAATGTCATGACTTTAATATGAATAAAATAATAAAATATAATAATAATAGTATAATATAATAGCAAATATCATACATTTGGAATCCAAATAATTGAATGTTCGTATGTCGTATGTTACGTTGCTGTACTATTAACCGTAAATCGTTATTTTCATGTCAAAATGTCGTGTTTTGATGATAAGATCCAATCCAAGGAGATAACGTACCTTTACAATCCAAATAACTGAATATTCGTATGATGTATGTTAACGTTGCTGTACTATTATCCGTGAATCGTTATTTTGATGTCAAAATGTCATGTCTTTAATATGAATAAAATAATAGAATATAATAATAATAGTATAATATAATAGCAAATATCATACATTTGGAATCCAAATAACTGAATGTTCGTATGCCGTATGTTACGTTGCTGTACTATTAACCGTAGATCGTTATTTTGATGTCAAAAGGTCAGGTTTGTTTTGCCACAGAACTCAGTTTCTACTGCCAAACCGCAAAATTCTTAACACCACACAGGGAATTAAATATCCAGGTGCCATTCCTCTTATTTTTTGTAGGCATTTGATCTCCCAAAGAGAAACTTGAATAAAAGTTTTCGTCTTGATAAATTTTGGCTTTTCGCAGTAAATAGGGGTTTTTTTTACAACATTTCAACTTTAAAGGCACCAACATTCTGATATCTTACTGCATTTTTTTATATCTTTTTCTGTCTGCGTGTGTATTTTTCTCTCTGTCTATCAAATTTAACTTAAAGTTACAGACTTACCACAAACAAGTCTTCAAAAACGCTTCCGAAAATTCTTCCTCGCACGATTCCCCGCATACCGCAAATATTCTCGCGTTCTTGCTATAAAAGCTATTCTGTCATTGTAGAGTTGTCCAATATCTTCAGAAATATTTTTTTAAAAACATAGCCATGTAAACATTTTTTTGACCAGCTCTTGACAAGGAGAATCTACGGTGGAAATTTAAAAAAAATCTTTCGATCGTTCTCGAGATGTAACCATTTTGAGGGAGATTTGTTGGGATGTTAACGTAAACTCTTTCTTTCTTACAAATTGTCTAACGTTAGAAAACTAAATTATTACCTAAAATTAACTTGCTATATTCAATCAATAGAAATACATAAGGGCCTTGAAAAGCCCCAAGCCAATTGGGAAGGGCTATGGTCATAAAGTAAATGTCAAGTGTTTCATAACATTCTTCCTCAGGAGTTTATCAATCATCGATTTTTATAACATTCTCCATCTGTTTTGAGTTTATCTATCATCTTCTAGTCCGTACTTTTTCTGTTTTCGTTTAGTACGTGTTGATCGTCGTAGATTATCTTTCATCGAATTTTCAGCTTCCAATCTGTCTACTGGACGCTGATCGGCACTCACTACATTAATAGCTTTTTTAGGTCAATCAGGAACAATGTTATCGACTTAAGACAATCTTGAATGTCGAGTTCGCCGTAAACAGTCTGACAATCTGCTTGGCACTGTGCGATGTCAGAAAGTGAAACAATATACCTTGGGCCATCGTCAGATCAAAAATAAGTATAACTTGGATTGACATGGGTCAACTCTACTTCTTCGATTAAATGATCTTGTTTGCTCTGACGTACAAACATACGGAGGAAAACTTGACCTGGAGAAAACCAAGAAGAAAATAAAGTACCATTACTTGAATTTTGTTGAAAAATATAAAAACGCCAATGAGACATGGTGTATTTTCCAATTAATAGGAGAGAACATGTGGAGTGAAAAACATCAAGCAGTACCTTTTCTCATTGTGTAATAGATAATCATTTAGATTCCAGGGCAATTGTAACAGCTGTCCAAACGAAATCATTGTAAAGCTTAACTTGATCATTGGCAATAGGATGATACGATATACTGAGATTTGGTTCAATGTCTCTATTAGTAAGATACCTGATATGCTCTGCTGGCATGAACTATGTATCTCTATCAGAATGCATGTATCCTGCTGAAACAATTAGAGAAAAGATTGAATCAAGACATTTGATGACGGTAGCTGTTGACGTATCAGGACCAGATATCGCAAAAAGAAGACGGGAGTGCTTCTCAATAACAATCAAAATTTATTAAATCCGAATGACTGAAGGTAAAGGCTCTTTGAATTCGAGGCTCGTTTGATTTATTGGATCAGTTGCTTTAATGACTTTAGCATGGTCACCTTTGCAGCACTGAGGTTTAGCTCTGCGTATAGTTTACTATCTGGTAGGTTTGACATCTTCATTTAAGAAGGGTAGCTTATTTGTTTTAATGAAATGGAAAAGGTGCATGAGATCGGGATGTATGACAGAGTTGAATATGGATATCTTCATGATTAATGGGAACTATGAGACAGTGAAAGCGTGTGAAAGTATCAGTAACAACATTATTTTCTACATCTCGGTACTTGACAGTGTAAGAAAATTCAGCTAGTTCCATAAGCCAGATCAGAATCTTATTGTTGTTCCATTGTCAAACAACTACGAAATGGATAGAGATTTGTTCCATACTGGGGTCGCCAGTGTGACAACTTTGCTGAAGTACAAGCCCAAGCCACTACCCTGGCGGAAGAAGAGGTTAGACCATATTAACCATCGTCATCGGGAGTCTAGGATTTCTGCCGTAACAAGCATTGATATGAAGTACTCCAGCAGGAAAGCCTGATCAAAGCTCAATTGGCTGACTGGTAGGAAGAGGCGAGTCACCACTAGGAATGCAGTCTCAGCTAACTCTATTGCAAAATGCCTTGTCAACAATGGAAAATATAAGGAGTTTTACAAGGCTATCACTAGAGAGGTAATCAGGAAGCTCAAGGAAGCATGGGACACCCCTTTTCCCGATGCAGACCTCTTTTCCCCCTTTACAGTAGATGAGATGGGGACTGCTCTAAAGTCCCAGAAATCCGGTAAGAGTCCAAGACCTGACTTCCTTCACCCTGAATTCTACAACCGCCTCCACAAAAACTGTGTCGAATGGCTAGCCTCTTTCTACTCCACCTGCCTTCGAGTAAAGAAGCTTCCGAAGGTTTGGAGAAAAGCGAAAGTCGTTGCTATTCTTAAGCCTCACAAACCTTCAGACGCGCCTGCTAGCTACACCCGGTAAGTCTCCTCTGCATCTGTTTTAAGATCATGGAACGCCTGATCTAAAACCGAATTGAAGGCATTTGTTGACTCGCAACTATTTCCAAAGCAAGCTGGATTCCGACCAGAAACAAGTACCCTCGATCAGGTATGCCTTCTTACGGAGAACATTGAATCCACTTTCCTTGCCAAGGAAAAGGTGGGAACTGTTCTTGTGGACCTTTCGGCCGCATATGACACCGTGTGGCATCGAGGACTAAGACATAACCTGCTACATTGCATCTCTAGCAATGAAATGGTCAGAATGATCAAGGAAATGATCAGTAACCGTGGATTTACATTGCACCTTGCTGATGAGAAATGGAAACCTCATCGACTTATCAATGGCTTACCACCAGAGTCAGTGTTTGCACCAATGCTATTTAACATTTATACAGCTGGCCTCCCTATCTGCATCAGTAAGAGATCCATGTATGCAGATGACATAGCTCTTCTGTACCGTGCAAAGACATTCGAGAGCATTGAAAAGGTCCTGTCGGAAGATCTAAATAAACTAAAGAAGTACTTCCATTTCTTGCGATTAAAACTCAACACGGCCAAAACTCTTTCAAGCGTGCTCCATTTAGTAAACAGGCAAGCTCATCGCAGACTAAAGGTTTAAGCCGGCGCAAACACTATACGATTCGAAAAAAATCCGAGGTGCCTCGATGTACTACTTGACCGATCTTTAACACACAAAGAGCATCTTCAGAAGACCACAGAAAAAATTCGCGCCAGATCAAATCTACTTTGCCGCATTGCAAGCAATCAATGGGGTACTTCATTTGATGTCCTCCGAACATCTGCGTTGTCGCTCTGCTACTCTACTGCTGAGTATTGTCCCCCTATTTGGTGTGCTAGCTCGCATACGAAACATCTAGACTCTGCCCTTAATGACAGCATGCGCAACATCACTGGCTCCATCCGCTTTACACCTCTCCATTTGCTTCTCATCCCCTCAGGAATTCAGCCGTTTTATTTGAGGAGAAGAAACATCATTCTTAAGACCTACATCAGAGCGCTCAACAGTCCATCTCATCTACTGCACCGGATAGCAACTGCTCACAGACAGGCCCCACAAAGGCTCGTATCCAGACGTCCTCTATCCAGAAGAATGCTTGTGATGCAAACGGCAGTTCTTCGGATCTATGGACAGGAAAGAAGTGGCAGGAGAGGTGAAATAGCACCGAGTGTAGATTGAAGCAGTACATTCCAGAGCCGTCAACTGAAGCTCCACCGCACGATCTACATCGGGCGCCCTGGATTTTGCTTAACAGACTGAGCTCAGGCCACGGAAGGTATGCAGACTTCATGTACAGAATCGGGCTAGCACAGAGCAACCAGTGCTTATGTGGGGAGAGGCAAACACCTGAGCACGTGCTACACTGCAGAGCCATTGGCCTTCACGTGGACATGCAAACTGTAAACGAAGAGCTTCAACAGTGGTTGCAATCTACAAACTTTACCTGATAATATGATTTTTTTAATAGTTGAAATTCATACTTTTAACTCATACGCATATATATATATATATATATATATATATATATATATTTATATTTATATATCCGAAATGGAGAGTTGGTCAGTTACGGAGGCACACTGGTTAATGTAATAGAAGATGATTCAATTTTCGTACACACTCAACGACGGTGCTTCCTTTTCACCAACCGGGTACCATCGTCTACATTTTGATGAAGATCTGGAATAAATGCAACAGATCGGCCATTTTGACTGGGTGAAGAAGATATAGCTACATCGAAAGTATCAAACTCAACCACTAACAGAACATTCTCGTCAATCGATGTGAGAATAACTTTCCAAAGTTCCGTTATAATGGGATTGAATGATTCAAGTATCATTTTGGTTGTTGGAAAATTCTCCAATTTTAGCAAGGAGTCGTTTTACGTCCAAGTGTTGTTGAATCCATTTAGCATAATAATTAAAAATACCTGATTCCTATCGAAGTAAAGCAGCATTGGAAAGCGGTGGAAAATCCAACAATGGATGAAATCTTTCGGAGCCTGGTTTTATGCTGTTGTAACTAATTCGGTTTCCACGAATATCAATAACTGGCGAATACTGTTGAATTTTAGCATTAATGAGAGTAGTGGATATTTTCTTAATCATTATTTGTAGTGCAATGGCATTTTCATTTATTTCGGCTTCATCAATTGTGACATTAGGTAAGGTAAGGTTTCTTTTACTCCTTCCTCTTCAAATACGTTATCCATTGTTCTTTGAAAACACGGTATAGTTTTTGTCACCCCAACTGGTACTACCATAAGTTCGTACATGTCTTCAAGGCATTCAAAAGCTGAATTTTTGGATTTTTGCGAAACAATTTAATGGTATGTGTTTTTGAGATGTAAGAGCTTTATCATGTCATGAGTCGTAAGCTTTTTCCAAGCTTCGTTTTGAGAGATACTTCTCCCATCGACAGCCTGACGATGGGAGAAGTATCTCTCGAAACGTAGCTTGGAAAAAGCTTACTTCAAGTGGTTTGTTGAAGATTATTTGCGAATGATGGAAGCATTTACTTACGTAGCATTAGAGGTCAAAGCATTTACTTTACTAAGCTCTATGTACATTTACTGTATACTGTTGTTTTGAGTTGAACAAAGCCTTCTTTCAGGTAATCTTTTGTTTTCACTTTTATGACAAATTTTTCAACAGAATAAAAGAAAAGGAAGACACTAAAGGCTTTATGCTTGGATATTGATCCAAATTCTCCTTTAAAAATACAAAGGAAGAGTAACACTGGAAAAGAACATTCGAAATTTCGTTACTGGATGTGAAGAAGCTGTTTCCTATAAATTCAGATTAATCGTAAACCTCATATCTGGAGACGTTTTTGATAAGAATGAGAAGTGCGCTACTTATGAGGAAGTTGTACAGACTTTAGTCAAGTTATTCGATGAAGAACCCAACACCATTTTCGTTCGAACACCATCTTGCTTTCCGAAAACAGGAGTCAGGTTATCACTTGACGAATACTTAAAAGAGTTAAAGACGTTGGCTGAACATGACACTTTTGTACCAGTTACTGTTGATATTTTTCGTTTTGAAATGATTAGGGACTCCTTCCTTAATGGATTATCATCGAATTACATACGACAACGTTTGTTACAAAATTCGAAATTGACATTAGACAGAGCACACGAGAAAGTCCGAACTCTAGATGTAGGTTACTGTAGGTTGAAGGCTTTGTTTAGAAGTGTATTCTAAACAAAGCCTTCAACCTACAGTAGCAGCGGCTGTGGCAGATACTGAATCTGAAATTTCCAAAACTGTATCACCTTCCCTTGGTGCCCTATGAAAAGTCTCAAATACAAGTGAAACAATTCAGCCAAAAACGTTTCTATTTTTGTGGTGGTCACTTGTACGTAAACTGATCATTGCTTCCAGCTTATAACTGTTTTAAAACTGAACATTTTTTACAAGTTTGCCAGTCAGCTTATAAGGACTCGAGCCTATCTGTCATATACTCATCTGCATTTTGTGTTATTACCGCTGGCTTTGCTCTTAATCTTTCCCATGCATCAGTACCGGCGATAGTCAACAGCGAAAGAATGGATACTATTGACTATTGCAGTTCCGATGGTTCTACCAGGGAGGATGCCCTCAAAATGTTTTACAAAGTCTTTTAAGGGCTTAGTAGTTGGCCAGTTGTGCAATGTTACATTGAACCTATTCTTATGTATGGATGCGAAGCATGGACGTTGAACAAACAGATTAAGAAGAGAGTAGGGGCGGCAGAAATGTGGTTTTACAGAAGAATGTTGCGCATACCTTGGACGGAAAGAAAAACAAACGTAGATGTTTTAAAAGAAGCCGACACAAAGCGAATAATAATTAACAAAATTCGAAAAAGACAAGCAAAATTTTTTGGACATTTTATGAGAAAAGAAAGTCTTGAACACCGAGTAACAACAGCTAAAATTGATGGGAAAAGAAGCCGCGGTAGACAGAGAGAGAAGATCACCGACAGTCTGGCCACCTGGATAAATGTGAAGTCAACAACAGATTTGCTGAGAGCCACTCGAGACCGAGATGGAAAGTTGTGACCGCCAACGCTGAACAGCAGGGCACTAGATGATGATGATGAGTTGGCCAGTTAATAGGATAAATAAATTCGGAGCAGTAACTTGAAAATTTTAAGAAAGTTTTCTTGTTCCTCCATTTGTGTAAGCCTTTGTAGTAACTTGGGTTTCCATGTACTGAAAGTAAAATTACAAGGAATCTTAAGCCCCTCCACCCCAGCAACTGTAGAATTCCTCCTTTTGTCAATAATAATCCCATCTGTCGTGGCACCATGTTTCAAACGTTCCAAATCATTTTTTCATTTTCCTAAGATAAATAACCAACTAACTTGTCTGCTTTCCCCTTTCTTCACACACCAACGGCAAACATGTCAATAGCATTTTTTCCTTCCTGTTGGTTCCACAGGTTTCTTCGCAATAAAGCTGTCAAACATTTCATACACTCTAATGAGCGCGCCCTTTTGAGCTTGCTCAGGGTGTTTATTAGGGTAAATACAGTAAATGAAATTACATCGTTCGATGCAAAACATTTAGATTAGAGCATTTTTTTTACCCAAAGAAAATATGTAATTATTACTTGGCCATACTTGTTACAGACCCTGTTTTTTCCCGTGATAGGAAAGTTATAGCACATAAAAACGGCTTAAAAAGTCATCAGAAGAGAGTGTTTTTGTTGTTGTTATTTTTTGGGTCTACGTTTTCTTCTTGATGACTATTGCTCCTGATCTTAGACCTCAACAATATGAATTCTTTTTCTCCATGCAGTCCTGTCCTCCACATGGTTCTATTTGGGTTTTCCTTATTCCATATCTTTCACACGGGATGTTCTATCTTGCTTCTTTTGTATTTAGGGTCTCATACATCACCACCAAGGGTATATTCTACATTATCTTCAAGACTTCTTTATTTTCTCTGCATTGGGATTTTCCCAGTAACCATAATCCAGCTTTTTGATCTATTCAGAGTGTTACTCCTGCAATCTAATTACCCCTTTTTCAGTTTCTCTGGGAATGATATTTTTAAAAACCATTTAATCACCCTTACCTCCATTCTTATAAGTATATTTTTTTGTTTTTATTTTAATGCCACTTGTAGGCGGATTGTTTTTGTAGTTACTAAGCAATGAGACAAGAACGTTTACTCACTGTTGGCAGTGGTAAATGTGGCTGGTCACTGACAGAAGGTGGCCAAGTTTTGTATCAATTACGCTCGGGGACGCAAAAATATTGCTTATTAATATATAGCTGGGACCAGTAGGCAGCAGTTAAGGTAGGCTTCTACTATAGCTATATTTTACCATAAAAAATATCATACCTGATTAGGGCAGATGTATTTTTGTCTAATTTTTGTAGGCAAGTAGTGTTATTAGGCACATGTGTAAGGTATGTTGACAAACACCACAATAAATGTGACCTGACATAGGATTTTTTGCCTCGACAACTCTTCTAGTTTTATTCAAACTTTCACTCAATGTCTCCATCAGAGGAGCCGTGGCTTAATGGTTAGTGCAACTGCACTGTAACCAAGAATTCCAGGTTCGATTTCCCAAGCGGGCGACTTTGGAACTTCACAGCATACAGAATAGTTGTTTTTGTAGAGCTGAACCGGATCGCCATTAACTCTTGCCATTGTGTCAGGTCTTTCTCTATCTAGCATATTTTAACCCTCTAACCATAATCCCAGGTCATATGCAAAGACATTTTTCAGCAATTGTTCAGTCAGAAAGCTTTTGTACTTTTGTACAGAATAAACTATTTGTGGGGAGGCATAGCAAAATCAAATGACTTAAGCTTTGGTTTTCAAGAGCATAAATTAAAGTCAGAAAAAAAATGAAGCGCCCAAATTCTTTTTCCAATTGTTTTAATACAAGAATCGTTTTATCTTTAATATTTTAATATTTAGCATTTTTTATATTTTAATCATCGACTTTTTTGTCACTTCTTGTGCTCCATACTCTGCGTCCTTTCTTATGCCAGTTGAAATAAACACATTGCCTGCCATCTTTTGACCTCCAATATAATCTGGTAGTTTTCCAAATGCATTCATTTTATATATTATGCCAGCAATTTGTATTAGTATGTAAAAGTGATTTATATGAGGAGGTCATAAGTGAAGTGGAGTGCTTAGCTCAACCTTTAGTTGTGGCTCAGGAAGACTAACCTTTTTGTGAAAAGCGAAATCAAATAGTTTGTGTGTGACCCTCTCTGCGGCCAAGTCAACCTCACCTCCACGTGGTGTGCCCTGGTAAGGAAGTCTAGCTACTTCTCAAACAATGACGCTCTGACTGGGAGTAACACCCCGAATATTTGTTCCCGGAGGATGAGCTCCCAGTTAGGTGCAGTGTGCAAGGCACATTGGCGAGTGAACATTTCTCAACAACCACCAAATTGCAAAGTATGATGATAAAAATATTTAGCTTTCTAGGGTGCCTTGTAAAACTGTCTTTGAATTGTTATTCTTTATCTCTCAAAGTCATCACATATTTTAAGGCCTTCTGGTATTTTTAATGCTCATATCTATAAGAAAGGTAGTCTACATTTATTTCAAGGCTGCAAAGTACCAAGGTAACAACTTTGATTTTCTGGGTTGTTTGTTAAATTTAGTTTGTGATGCTGGCTCTTTATCTTTGAGAACTACGTTCATGGTTACAATAATTTCAAAAAATATCATTTCCTTTATTGAGTCCAGAAGGTGGAGTTATACTTATTTAGTTTCTCATCCAACTCTAAAACAAGTTTTACAAACTCTAGATCATTGTAATGATTTACAGTGTCACCTTTTAGTTAATGTATTGCTTTATGGCAGCTGTTTTGAAATCAGAATTTCTAAGGCATTTTAGGTAATAGTAAAAAGATCATATTACTGCTACCTTCTTTGGCACTTTTGACACAATAGACAATGTTTCTTTACAAATTTGCTGGAATATATTGCATGAAACTAGAATTTGACACTAAAAATAAACATAAAATTTATCCCTCGACCTTTATAATTTATTAAACTTTTGGGCCTACACCCGATAAAATATTTATAACAGAGCCAGAAGAAATATTGTTTGTTTTATTCGACCTTGCATAGAGGTATCTCGATTGTAAGGCGTCTTTGATCAACATTTCCACTAGCTTAAGAGTACAGTGAAGTGGTCTAGATCAGGAGTCAGCCATGTCAAATGGATGACGTCATAAAAATTCCCTAGTAACTATTAATATGACGTCTTTTTGGGGGGAGAACGAGTCAATGAATGTAAAAACTTGATATCTTAAAGCGGTGTTTCAGTGAATGAGAAAATCATTGAGAACGTCAGTCAAAGATTTCTGTTCGCTGCTTAACATTGGCGCTGTCAGAGGTAGATATCCTCTTATCAGGGTTGGACTGGTAGTTCAGTAAGAGCATTTTTTTTTACTTATTAGAAGAAAATACAAATTATGATAATATTGCTTAAACTTTTACCTTGATTTTTAATGAATGACTTACCGGTAAGTGTTTTTATAGTTTTCTTACATAAACAAACTCTATATTTTAGTGATTTTAACTTACATCCGCAGCTCTTTTTACTTATTCAACTCTTGTTTGGGACTGCAAATGGTTTTTATCTGAGACGTGCCTAATTCTCTGTGATGTCTTTAAGCTTTTTGACCGATAATCACTGAAGACTGTGGAATTTACTCTATCAGATAATCTATTCGAATAGATTAATAATAAATGGCCAATAGAGAGTTATGTGTCCTAAATATTAATTTGAAAATAGGATTTAGAGTTGTTGACCTTAAAACATATACACTGCTTGCGTATTAGATAATTGAGAGATAAATATGCTTTTGGTAATGAGCCCTGTCAGTTGCAAACTAAATGATGAATATTTCTCATTAAAAATTATGATAAGACTTGATATGGTAACTGTTGGTACAAGAATTAAAAATGCAATTTCGGGTATGAAAGAGTGTCTTACCTAGTCACTCTTAATAACTTTATGTCACGTGAAAAGACAGCACGTGCAGCAAATGCACGAATAATATTAATTAAAATCTGCTAGCTAAGATGTGCATTTCTTGGATATTAATGTAAATGGTGGATAGCATCTAGTAATGGCATTGTAATACGTAAAAAAACAAACAAGCATTTGTTTGTTATTTGTTTCTTATTAGGATAGGGTTTTGCAGAGTATGTCCATAAATAAAGTTGTCTGGTTTCGTTTTATTACAATGTATAGTAAATTTACACTGTTCAATAAAACTGAATTCTTAAAAAACCAGATATTCTAACTTATTTGTGGACATTAGAGTATTTGATATAATTAGTAAAATACAATGGAACGTAATTGTATTTAGAAATGTAATAAATTTAAAATATATTTCATTATTCTAAGCATCTGTTAATTTTTGTTTTCGATATCAAGTTGGTAATATAGTGATCTAGAGTCTTCTCTACTCTAGGAAACTGGCTAATTGGTTGGAGTTACAGTGAGTCATTTCATTGACGGTAATGATTTAAAATTGATATCCTGATCGAGTTGATCAGTTTCAAAACTGTGGCTTTACTGACAATAACTTTAAAGAGCTTTTCGTTTATAAAATTGTATTTATGAGAATAATTTTACGCTTTAGAGACCGCCTTGACAGAGATATGGAAAAATGAGAGAATCATTTTATAGTTCAATGCTGCAAAGTACCCTAACCCATAGTTTAGCTTTCTTTCTAGACTGGTTTCTTTCGTTTGACGATGGTAGGCCCATCTGAGACGACAACCCAAAATGTCCCATACTTTTGGCTATCTATGGCCACCCAACGCATTCGAAATACATTTATTCGATTTCAGCTGTCCTTATCATTGCCTGGGGGGGGGGAAACAAATGACAGAGCAAGGAACATTGTGGGAGTCAAGTCAGTACATGCTACTAAAATAAATTCCATTGAACCGAATGCATTACAAATTCATTGTCATCCTAACCCTTTATATTTAGTCTTAATAGAAGCTACAACAATATCCATTTCAATGTCCTATTTTCCATCAACAGCTATTAAAGGATATCACCAGATATATTATGAATCCCTGAACTTTTCATTGCTTCAATGTAAGAGAGATTTCAACATCTTAGTTATAATGTGTACACTGCTATTGGCAATGATTCTATTTGCTTTCTTGGGCAATAAAACAAAGTATGAAGAAGGCATACAAGTCCTGTGAATAGGGTTGTGAGAGACGTAGGCGTTATTGCCTTTTCTAACTGAGTAAACTTGCCAAAACAGCTAATGAGGGAGGAAAACTTTTGAAATGTTGGGCTGTAAATGTTTGATTTTACTTAGTATGGCCAAAGTCATACAAAAATGTCATTAAAGTATAGTCTAATTGCAGGGGATTTCCATTGAAAGTATTCGGCCCCTCAATAAACAAAGTGTACCACGGCTTCTGTAAACTTTCTTCGTTGCTACATAAAAAGCCAATCGGGTGTAAATCATTTAATGTTAACAAAGTAATATTGTAAAAAGTGTGAAATACACAAAGCAAAACATAACAGAAGGGTATTTATGAACAGCAAAGTTCAGTGAGGAAAATATGACGTAAGATAGGAAGCTAAAGTCATTCACACTCATGTTCGTTGCATTTAGGTATTTAGTATCTAAATAAGGAATCCATTTGCCCTTGCTAAAAGGACATTCTGTCCCTTCAAGTAGCAAATTGTCTTTCAGAGCAAAATATCTAAATCCAGATCTCTTTCGAAGTCACAAGCATTGTCAACAAATTGAAGAATCAGTTGACAGGACATAACTCCTCTTGGAATGGGATTTACGATCAATGACTTTGATATCTTATATACAAACTGTAATCCTGACGACATTCAGCAGCATAAACGAGATGAGACAAAGTTCAAGTATTTGCTGAAATAAGGGGTGACTTTGTGAAATCAGAATGATAATATTTTTGTTGTGCTTAATAAAATGTCAAATGACATGATATGACAAATCTACTATTTCTTCATTGCAAAATCACAATTTTACAATGGGTAGATTGCAGATGCTTAAAGATTAAATGTGACAATAAGGCAAGAGTTTACTAGTGTGCCTTTTATGTTTATTCCCTTTTAAACGACAAGGGAGAAGTTTTAGTGAAAACATTTTTAAATTAGGGTGATCTGTTGACATTTATTATAATTTGATAAAATTATGTTTTTAATCCTCACTTATTTCCTGTGCCAAATTAACGGAACCAGTATAAATTGTTAAGCAAAAATTTTACTTTCATCGAATTCCACAAACGTAGAGCTACCAAATGCTGAAATATTTTTGACAATTGTAAACATTTTATTTTGTGTTTTATCCCTTTCTTTGAAATTTATTTAATTGATATGCTTTCGTTTTTACATATTTTTATCATAATATTCTTCTTTGTATGTCTGTTTTATAAACATATAGTAGCATACAACTATTAAAAAATTACATTTATGCATTATAAAGTTGATATTTTAATTATAAATCAATTACAAATATATTTGTTTAGGTTAAAATATTATTTTAGCATACATTTTTTGTTTATGTATTATAAAGTTTTATTTCTGTAGTTTACTTTAATTTAATTTCACATTTGAGTTACAAAAATTTAAGTTTTCATTATTATTTAATGATTTTCTTCATGCTAATGTATTATGTATTTACAGTATTAAATACTAATATATTATACTGATGGAGACGTTTTTGGCAAAAATGTTGATAATGCCACGAAGCAGCAAGGTAAAATTAAAAAGTAAGTCCATTTTCTTATTGTGTTTTTATTCTATCTAACTCATTTGGTGAAATTATGAAATTCATAAATTATAGCTGCATAATAAAATCACATCATTTAGCCACTATACTATTAGCTCCATACTAAATACACACCTTACCACATAAAAAAGCCACATAACAGCAGATTAAGCTCATTAATATTAGTGGCTAGATAAGAAAGAAACTGTCTAGTGTGTATCTGATATCTAAGTTGTGCTTCTATGACTAGGATGTGTTCTCGCTAGATTAATATTTTCATCTATTTTAATACTGAGTATCTAATTGAAAATTAATTTTGACCTATTATGGGTGCTTTACTAATACCACCATCATACTGTAGGCAAGGATCCAAAATTGAAGACACAACAGTAGGAAATAAGAGTCCTACAAATGATCTTTGCCAAAAGGCTGAAAAGAGATCTTTCAGCTACACAAATTTGTGAAAAGAAAAGTGAGTCTAAAATAAGAAACTCTATAAGTATATAGGCCTTAATAAATATAGATGAATGACTTTCATAACGTTTTAAGATTCAAGTGAAGAAAAGAATTGTGGCTGATATTGCAATTTCCTATAATATGAAAAATAGAAAAAATAAAAACAAATGTCAAACTGCATAGAATCTGCTACTTGCAGACAAAACCTTACATTAGATTTGAAATGTTCACACAAAAACTGACTATAGAAAAGTCTTTTTCTTCAACGTAACAAAGCGAGTGTTCCCGGGTGTAACCAATGTATTTAAATCTCTAAGTGAACATAATTTAAACAGGAACGTAAATAAAATCACCTTAATTAGCCACAAAACCGTCCAACATTAAGGTGAAACTGTATACCAGCTACAGACCCTACCATATATAGAAGCCACATAACAGCAGATTACGCTCATTAATATTAATGGCCAGATAGTAAAGGAATTGTCTGATGTGCATCTGATTAATATTTTCACCCATTTTAATACTGAGTATCTAATTGAAAATTAATTTTGACCTATAATGGTATAATGGGTGCTTTTTTTTTTTTTTTTTTTTTTTTTTTTTTTTTTTTTACCTTTTTTCCCCACCA
>RDPX01000091.1:2802006-2819903 GCA_003991215.1 Morbakka virulenta | reverse complement strand
GTTCATACACATCATTATAAATATTGATATTTATTAAACTGAATGATAATAAGTGTCAAAATGCTATCTGTGTCATCCTGATATTTCTTCAACTGATTTGTATCCAGCATTTTTTTCGCTCAATCTTTTTATGAGTTTCTTAATGATTAAATCTATCATCAGTTTCATTTTTTTGATAACAAAATGTCTGTTTTTTTCATATTCCATAGGGCTAATTTGAAACAAAAAAATGATAATTTTATGTCCATTTGCAACGGAAAGCTGTGTAAATGAAAGAGGGACACTTAAAATCTTTCCCCGAACTCTGCGTGACAATTATCAAGAACAAATAACCAGCAGATCATCCGGTGCTATGATTAAAATTTAACAATTTAAACTGTGATGAAACCATTCGATTTTGAGTAATTATGGTCAATAAAGTGAGCCACATTTTATCATACCTTACATCATACCATACATTTTATAATCTTCATTACACATATTGAAATTTATTAAACTGAATAATAATAAATGTCAAAATGATTTCAGTATCATCCTGATATTGATGTGATATAATAGGATAATTTATTCTGAGATTTAGTCTTGTCAAATTTGTAGGACCATCACTAATTTGTCTAAATTGAATCTGTCCATGACTTTCTTTACCTGGCCAGTTACATAAAATCAACAGCCGATGACATCGATGTAAGGAAGGCGAAAGCTTGATCTGCTTTAAATAAGCTGTCCTGTATTTGGGAGTCCAATTTACCAGATCATTTAAAACGCAGATTCTTCCGATCAGTTGTCGAATCTGTCCTACTGTATGGTTCAGTCTCCTGGACTTTGACAAAGAAACTAGAGAGATCTCTAGATGGCACTTACACCAGAATGCTGCGAGCAGCTTTAAACATTGATCGGAGAGATCATCCGACCATTAAAGATATCTATTGGTCACTACCGAGAGTATCTGTCTCTCTTCGAGAAAGGCGTCTTCGATTCGCAGGACACTCGTTCAGAAGTAAAGATGAGCTAGTTAGTGATGTCCTTCTATGGAGGCCATCACAAGGCGCAGATCGCAGAGGTCGTCCCACGAAAACCTACATCGACCAAATTGCTGACGACGCTGGTTGTTTGGCTGAGGATCTGCCAAGCCTCATGGAAGACAGAGACCAGTGGAAAGCACGAGTCAAGAGAGTTCGAGATATGAGCTCGACGCGGTACGGTAAGGTATCATTAATTTTGATTCATTTAAGCGAGAACGTTTCTTGTTAGATATTTTACCATAGTTAATAATACACTTTACTAAATACCTTGTGAGAGAAAGAAAGAGTTGTTTTCGTGCATATTCTACCAAGTTGAGCTTCTTTGGCATAAAATGATCAACAAGCAACAAGTGTTTGCCGATCACAGATTGGGTTGCCTTACACTCGTCACCGTCATTCAGCAAATCAAACCATTGATCAATAACTACAAGAGTATACCTCCAGGTCTTTCCTTCCTGAAATCATTGGAAAATATTTGTCGCCCTGGTTAATAAAAGTTGATAAAAATCTGTTCTGCTCACCGCTACCCTTGTAAGTAACATTAAAAGCGTACATTTTGGAACAAGTACCTGAAAATTAATAGACAGAGGAAGGAGAAGTCGTACCTAAAAACTTTTTCCTCTTCAGCTGTAATTTTTATCCGGAAAGTAGAGAATGGAAAGCAAGTTTATGTAGTTTCACAACTTGTTATATCGTTTTAACTTACTGGAACATAATTGGTCCACATATATCTGTAGAGTATTTAAAAAATATCCAGCTACGACTTGAAAATTGTTAACAACTTCAAATATGTAAACATTTTTAACATCTGCCCTTTCTTGCTACATCCCTATGTTCAGTATGTTCTTTAAATCATTTAATTGTGTACAAAACTATCTTATTACACGACAATAAGGAAGCAAGTAATTAACGGGTCCATAATTAATGTGATCAAAAATTAACGCGGATTTCGAACTTGGATTTCAAAGTGTGTGGTAATTAACGCAAATCAACGAATTTCAAATTTTCAGATGGTATTTAATTAACGCGAATTCTCAAAAAGGTAGACACTTTTTTACAGGTTCAAGCTAAGAGAAGAAAAAAGAAATAATGATGTGTCGTCATACGTATTTTATCTTTCTATCTAAAATGCTCCAAAAAATTACTGAAATGGGTTCTCTTTGATAGTGTTTTATTGTTTTTACGGGCAGTTGTCAAGTTATCCGTGATGCCTGCTGCTTTCCATCCAGCTTTGATTATCTCCTTTCCTATTTGAGATTGAAAATGATGGCACAATTCGGTCATCACCTTGGCGTGCCGAGGTTTCAAAGTTGACAAGCGAAGGCCTACCTCTGTGGATATGACATCTCAGATCGATTTGAAGCGCTTCCATGATACAAGTACCGGTAGTGAAATACTCACTAAATTCTTGTTTTTCGAATTTTTTTAAGGGTGCGTTTGTTGTCAAATCCAGGGGTTGCAACATGTGACTCATGTTTTTGAGACCATGTCAGATTCTATGTAGTAGCTTGAAAGAGCATTTTGGGTCGATTGTGCCTTGAAAGCATCCCACAGTAAAAGGCTTTTTTGTGACTGTGGTAAAGATTTTTCTTCTTTGATTTTGGTTATGTATGGGATCAAAACATTTTTGTATCAAGCGCATGGTTTCGGCTTCATTAGTCCAATGTTTCTCGTTGTAAGCAAGGCAAAAACCACGAGGAAATTTGACGTTTGGTAAGGATCTTGGTGTTTTCCCGGTATAAATCAGCTGGAAAGTGAGAATGTGACCATCTGGGGTCTCGCAGATTGTAACAACTATGCTTCTTTTATCTGTTGCCCAAGCACGAGAAATACGTTTTCCCCTTTAGCAGCCATTGTAACATTATCAGTAGCACCAAACTCTGATGGTGTTTGATCTGCATTGATGATGAGCTCATCTGGAATATTGTGTTTGAGAACTTTGTCGATAATGTCAAAAAGAAATTGCAATCTCACTTCAAACCAAAGTGACCTTGTAATTACTAGTATTGATGTGTATTGAAGAGAGAGCACAGCAACATCCATAAAAAATTTGCCGTTGCTGAAAAGGTTTTGATGAGGGGAAAGATGGGCCTGATTGATGTCGGGCACGTGCCAAGAGAGCTCACTCGTTTCCTCTAGTATTCGATTCAAGAAGGGGCAAAATATTATATGAAGGTTTATAAAAAGTAACTCATGGCATCTCCTTTATTAAAAGATGGTTTAGAGATCCCGATCAAAGTTCTTGATAAGTCTTGATAAATTATCTATTTTAGTGGCAAAAGTAAAAGAAGTAGAGTATCCTATGATTGATGAATATATTGACAACTCAAAAGGGATTTGGGGTAGAAATTGATGAAGGAAGTGGAGATGACGGAGATGACAGTGATTGCGGTGTTGACGATATTGGTTTTCAAAGGACACAGTTAATGAAGATAAAGCATAGAAAATTATTGTAACATTTTGTGATTTGTCATTTTGAAGAAAAGATTAAAAAGCATAAAAATTTTAACATGTTTGTTCTTTTTCTATTTGTATTAATCAAGATTATATATCCACGAGGTGTTTTGAAGGTGTTTAAAAATTATTTTTAAGAATTAAGGTTGGATGAAATCAACGGCGGACATTTTACATTAATTAACGGAGGAAAAATTTATGCTATGAATAAATTAACGGGGTTATAATTAACGCCAATTTTTAAAATTCGCGTTAATTACTTGCGTCCTTATTTTCGTGTAATAAGGTAGTTAACACTTCACATATGATACTCTTAGGCTATCGTTTTGTCATTTATCACAATTGCTATGTTCTTCTTCCTGATTTTCATACGTCCATAATTCAAGTTTAAACCTTGTGTTTGTTTTATTGATTATTATTCCTTTGCATTGAAAATTTTTAAATTGTGTACCCATTTGAGGTTCATATGGCCGGGTCATACACAACCAGAATTAAGAGTTCTGGATGGGTTTGCAAAATTATGTTTGAAAAGGTCTGACAATATACATATATTCCAATGGTCTTAAATCTTCAAAAGTTCAGAAAATAATAATATTATTTTCCACAGTTACTAATACAATGAAAATAGATTAATAGAAAAGCCTCAGCTTCCAAGAACTTGATACTTGAGTGTTACAAAAAATTGCTTTCTCTCGACCATGAATTCAAATGGTTTTTCTCCTGTTTCTAAATCGCCCTTTAACAAAAGCTACTTTAGCATAATCAACTACCGTAATTTCTCTAATTTAGTACGGCCTAAAAAATAATTATTTCGGGCATGCCGCACTAATGATTAGAAGGAATAAATTACTATCTTTAGACCACTTCTAGCCCCCACTAATATTTAGAGGAAAATTTTCATCTTCAGCAAGAAGACAGCGGAAAAAATGATAAAGAGGACCCTTTTTGTTTGTAGTTTTTGTTAGTTTTTTGCAAAGAAAGGATAAAATGTTAAAATTAATTTTAAACTTACTTTTACCTGGTTAAAATAAAATCCATACGCACTATAATAAGTAGAGAATGTGACCCTTCCCGCACTAAATAAGAGGAAAATTGAAAATTCTATGGAATACAACCGCACTATTAATAAGAGGAAAATAAATAGTCCAATTTTCCAATTTTTAATTGTCGCCCTAAATAAGAGGCCACACTAAATTAGAGAAAATACGGTATAAGAGGACAAGACGTGCACTATTAACATATTTCTTTAAAGAGAGAAGGATATTAGACCAGTGAATGATGCAAGTATGATGTCATACAAACTGGAATCATTGACTCTAATTCCCTTTGCCTGATCACACATGTTACTCAAGTTTAGCAATTCATATGTTTACCTCAAAACGTCAAAGAGATCATGAGGTCTCATGCTTAAGCTCCAATGGATTACACTCCAACGCGTTATTGCAATGTTGATATTTTTCATTCCACTTCTGATCATTATCGTGCCAAAGCTGTACGATTTATGGTTCATGACGCATCACATCAGAAGGAAATTAGAAAAATATATGCTTCCTTAATAATATAAGATTAAAGGTTCAAATTAAACAAGACCACTGAATAAAGTTTTCTTAATTATACTATTTACATAAATATATATTTTCAAATAATAACTAATTCATTAAAATAATAAATAATTATTTATTATTTATTTAATGAATTATAATTCATTAAATACATTATTATTTGACAACTGTTCATAAATCTATTTCATTAGAAGGCATTTGCATAAGTTCATATTTGAGAATTACTGGACTTTATTGAATCTTTATCTAATTCATTAATTATATTATTATCTGATAACTGTTTATAAATCTATTTCATTAGAAGGCATTTGCATAAGTTCATACTTAAGAATTACTGGACTTTATTGAATCTTTATCTAATTCATTAATTATATTATTATCTGATAACTGTTTATAAATCTATTTCATTAGAAGGCATTTGCATAAGTTCATACTTAAGAATTACTGGACTTTATTGAATCTTTATCTAATTCATTAATTATATTATTATCTGATAACTGTTTATAAATCTATTTCATTAGAAGGCATTTGCATAAGTTCATACTTAAGAATTACTGGACTTTATTGAATCTTTATCTAATTCATTAATTATATTATTATCTGATAACTGTTTATAAATCTATTTCATTAGAAGGCATTTGCATAAGTTCATACTTAAGAATTACTGGACTTTATTGAATCTTTATCTAATTCATTAATTATATTATTATCTGATAACTGTTTATAAATCTATTTCATTAGAAGGCATTTGCATAAGTTCATACTTAAGAATTACTGGACTTTATTGAATCTTTATCTAATTCATTAATTATATTATTATCTGATAACTGTTTATAAATCTATTTCATTAGAAGGCATTTGCATAAGTTCATACTTAAGAATTACTGGACTTTATTGAATCTTTATCTAATTCATTAATTATATTATTATCTGATAACTGTTTATAAATCTATTTCATTAGAAGGCATTTGCATAAGTTCATACTTAAGAATTACTGGACTTTATTGAATCTTTATCTAATTCATTAATTATATTATTATCTGATAACTGTTTATAAATCTATTTCATTAGAAGGCATTTGCATAAGTTCATACTTAAGAATTACTGGACTTTATTGAATCTTTATCTAATTCATTAATTATATTATTATCTGATAACTGTTTATAAATCTATTTCATTAGAAGGCATTTGCATAAGTTCATACTTAAGAATTACTGGACTTTATTGAATCTTTATCTAATTCATTAATTATATTATTATCTGATAACTGTTTATAAATCTATTTCATTAGAAGGCATTTGCATAAGTTCATACTTAAGAATTACTGGACTTTATTGAATCTTTATCTAATTCATTAATTATATTATTATCTGATAACTGTTTATAAATCTATTTCATTAGAAGGCATTTGCATAAGTTCATACTTAAGAATTACTGGACTTTATTGAATCTTTATCTAATTCATTAATTATATTATTATCTGATAACTGTTTATAAATCTATTTCATTAGAAGGCATTTGCATAAGTTCATACTTGAGAATTACTAGACTTTATTGAATCTTTATCTAATTCATTAAATATATTATTATCTGATAACTGTTTATAAATCTATTTCATTAGAAGGCATTTGCATAAGTTCATACTTGAGAATTACTAGACTTTATTGAATCTTTTTCTGATTCATTAAATATATTATTATCTGATAACTGTTTATAAATCTATTTCATTAGAAGGCATTTGCATAAGTTCATACTTGAGAATTACTGGACTTTATTGAATCTTTTTCTGATTCATTAAATTTAAGATGAAACTGTATGTAGCAAAACATTCGGAATTCGGTACAATAAACATTCACATGGCAAAACAAGACCGGTTACATTGACATAATAATGACGATACACCATTGATTATTACTCAGATTCTTTTACAAATGGTGAAGTCTGGTGTATGCATGACATCATTGAAAAATTCTAAATTAGCTATGTTTTTAAACATTTCGTGTGTATGTTCCCCTTCAACTTCCTCCTGGGCTCTACACAGTTTCCCCTTGACCCTATATCCATTTTCAGTCTTTTCCTTATGTGATAAATACCTTTACGATTTTTAATAGTTAAAAAATTACTTCAGAAGGTAAAAATTTAATATCAAGGTGATGTTGCCTTTGAGAATGTTTAGATAAATTGTACCTTATATTGGATCATAATGACTGGTGTGTCATTTAAAATCAATAAAATTATGATGGGAAATAGATACGACAAGGGTTTACAAACTTTGTATTAATGGTGTAACTTCACTAGTTCCCGTCATACGCAATTTGAATTGCCATATCTAACATAACATACACATGTTTGTGTATTAAAGATCCACTGCCCTTTGGATAGATTGCGTTCATTTGGTGTTTTCTAACAGTAATCATCAAAATTTGTTATCCATTCCACGTGCATACCCTTTTATCATGGCATTTATGGAAATTCCTGACAATGTGACCTAAACTAAGGTATTTGAAAATGCATACTTGTAAGTACTAATTCAATATCTCATCGAGGTAGTGTAGCATGTCTTAGTCACATAAAGAACTCATAAAGTTTCAGAAAGAACATGCACACGCAGAGTTTGTGTACATGTGTGTGTTTGTGTTTGTGTGTGCCTTAACTACCACGAAACACCTGAAGCAGACTGACCAAACCATTGGCGTTCGATCGCGAGTGACATTCATGGCTATATCTTTAATTGAAAATCATCGACCCGGAGGTTTCAGAACCATGATATTTCCCTTTTTTGGTAATAGTATCTTAACTATCTTCCACGTATTTTTACTACTCAAGTTGCAGAAAGTAGACTTCCGTTAATGATGCAAAGGAATCATTTTAGTCTAATATAGCTGAGATCTTTGTAATATTTTTCATATTGAGCAATCCTATCTCAAAAATTTTTTTTGAGCATCCAACCGATACAAGGCATATTTTGAAAGATTCCATCTTAAATAAATAAAAAGTTACCTATTGTTGCATTTCAATCTTGTTTTTTTGAGATCGTCTTTTTGGACTTCGGCAATTTCTTACAAATCAGTTAAGTAATATTAATAAAGCGAGAGGCTTATCTATCCGACAGACCAAGCTCTGAACTGTTTGATAATGTAGCTATAGAATCACTTGATATAATTTTGGCCCGACTTGATATATAATTATATAAAGTTGGGCAGATAATAAGAATGATAGGAGACATCGGTAATCGGGAGTTAAATATAACAAATCGGTCAAAAAGGATGCAAACGAGGAGAAAAATATCTAATTGCTTCTACAAATGTACAAGCAAGAAGAAGAACATTTGTATGGATCAACTTCTGTAACAGACAGACTAAGCTTTAAAATGTTATAAGACACATCCTCTTCTCACAAGACAATGAAGTTCAGAAACTTGTTTGATTGATGTAGAATACTTTGACAGTTGTTTTTCATTCAGCCAGAAATGGCAATGGTCGAAGAGAACGGCTATTTTTATCAAGATGTGAAAGACTCATAATGACAATGAGTTTCCTTGGACTCTTTGCAATGTAAAGCACTATATTGCTTTTGACGTATCTAGTAAAGAGCAGACACACAGGTATATACATTTCTCCTGTCGGCGAATATATGTAGGCTAATTTTGATTTTTGAAAATCAACTTTGGACCTCATAAATTTACGTATTGACTGCTTTAATCAGATAGAGATTTCTGATTCACATGAAAAAATTGCTTTGTACAAGATCTTTTAATACAGACTTAGTGATTTTGGAGTTGTTTTTACCCACTGTTGCTGATTATTTTTTACGTTTTACCTTTGTAAGAGTTTTGTTCAGTTGAGCTTTATTGTGTATGACTGATGAAACCTCCTTAAGAGAGACAGAGCCATTGAGAAGATCAACGTTGTTTGTCAAAGTTTGATTAAATATGTATAGCTGCAGGGATTTTATTTATTCCAGTACTGTGTGTTCTTTATTCAAAGAATGCAAGTGTGTGTTACAAAAGTAGCAGGATGATTTGATAACCCACAAAATTATATTTGTACATCGGTATACACATATGATAAATATTGTATATCTTTATATTTACTTCATATTTTGTATTAGAATATATTCCATATTTATTTATATATTAATGTATCTGCCATTTCATGTAAAAGCCTGGTAACTATAGCTGATAACTATGATTATGATAATTATGATAATTATTACGAAGTCGAGATTTTCTCATTGTGGATCGGATTAATTTTTATGTTAGTTGAGATCAAGATACATTACACAACTTGACTAAGTATGTTAAGTATTTGTGGCGTTACATTGCCTTTCATTGCAGTTTCTCTCGTCGTTAAAACATATTTTTGCAACTAAAAGTTTTACTAAAAGTTTACATGGTTAACCTTTGCTTCAATTAAACTTATAGTTGCACAAGAAATGTAGTTTTTCTTTTGGTTCTAATTCTCTCTGTGTCTGTGTCTCTCTCTGTGTCTGTGTCTGTGTGTGTGTGTGTGTGTGTGTGTGTCTCTCTCTCTCTCTCTCTCTCTCTCTCTCTCAAATAACAAATCCCTAAATATAGGAAGAGAAGCTTTGCCTGACTTTTGACATGTATCGTTCCTGACAATTGATCACCCTTGAAAATGCCTAAAGAAGTACTTGTTATTATTGATGTAATCTTGGTTTGAAATGTAGTCTCTTTTCTCAATATCTTCAAATATACTATCAAGTGAAAATTGTGTAAGTAAACGTTAGACGATGAATTTCGATTATTGAAGATTCTAAAACCCTTTTTTACTTTTTTGTCAATCATTTGATCTAAATTTCCTATGGATTGCTCTTCTCAGCTACTGATCAGCTCGAGATCTAAATAGGTTTGCTTTTATTCATTTAAATTTTGAATAAATCACTTTATATTATTTTATGATTGTATAATTGTGGATGGCCATCATTCATGAATAGCTGAGAAAAGCAAGGTAACCATGGTTCAGGAATAAGCCTTGATCATTGATGACGTCGGATTATTATTTAGTAACGATTAATATGGTGGGTTAGTCAGTCAATGATTTCTGTCTGCTGCTTAAAACTAACAAATGAATTTGTGTAAACAAGGAGTAGAGAATGATATTGGCTTGTTGTTAAGAAACAAATTAACTTGGGCTGAAAGGTTAGCTTTGATAGCAATACAGTAACACTTTGAAAAATTGATTAAAATAGCAACTTTAATAGTGTAGTGAAACGAGAGCTGCCATTATTGGATGTTGTGTAGTAGGACTACCTTAGCAGTTCAGTAAAAACATCTTTTGCCAAATCAAAAAGAAATGCGTACTAGGATTATACTTTCTTGGCAATCATGTTAACCTGATACTGTTGACTTATTGGTAAGTATTTTTTTATTTTTTTACTCCATTAGCAAAGCTCTTTGATAAGGTCAGTAATGGATGACCTATTGAGAGTTGTTTTGACTGAATATCAATTGTAAAATATGTTGTACGGATTTTGACCTTAAAACTTTTACACTGCTTATCTTTTAGACAGTTGATCGATTAATTTACCTTTGGTACTGAGTCCTTGGTGTTCCCAAACAAACAATGATTGCTGAAGCTAAAAATATGATGAAACGTGTTATGATAAGTGTTCTAACAAGAATTAAAATTGCAACTGTTGAGTGTAAAAAAATGGCACACTGTCATTGCACATTATTTCATATCACATGAAATGACATCACGTGTAGCACAGGAACGAGAAACTAAATTTAAAGCCTAAGGTAACATTAAGTTGGCATTTCTTGCAAACTAAAATGTATAAAGAATTGCATAGGGCAAAGGGATGGTAATAAGAAGAATGAAGCATGCATTTCTTGTTATTTCTCTCAAATCAGAATAGCCTTTTGCCGTATACCAATACGGCAAAAGGCTAGGTTGATTTGATTTTGTAAACCTATTTGTGCACAACACAGTATTTGATATAATTAGCAGAATAAAATGGACCAACAGTAGATTAAGAAGTTAATTGACTTTAATATGTATTTCATCATTCTAAGCAAACGTGTTAATTCAAGTCTTTGATAACATATTAGAAACGTAATGACTTAGGACTTTGGCCGTATTTTGTCTAGGTTTATCAGGGTACAGTATCTAGAAATACTCTGTAAACATTCAGTTATTAAAGAAGACTCGAAATCATCTTTCCATACAATTAAAGTTCTGATGGTATATTTGAATATGCTGCTGAGATACTGAAGTCTGAACAAAGTTTCCCGATGAGAATAAAAAATCACTGACAAGAAATAAAGTAACATGAAATTTAATTTATTCTAAATATTATTTATGTATAATATTTCTTTGTGGCCGATTTTCCAATTATAACATTAAACATTTTTCTTGTGGTATGTCTTAGATCTTATTTTTTTGATATACGAGGTGTGATCAATAAATTCCCGGAATGAGCTGATAACTCCGGTATGGTCAGATTGGTCAAAACACTACAAAACGGACTCCTGAAAGCATCGAGCGTGTGGGTTTAGGGACGACTTTTGCAGACACTCTTCTCATGTTAAGATCCGTTGTGAGTATTTTTTGAACTGTCCCATGTGAAAGACCAGTGTCTGAACTTATCTCCCTGACAGTTAGGCGGCGATCTGACATTATTATCCCTCTCACACGCTCGATGCTTCCAGGAGTCCGTTTTGTAGCAGGTGCTTCTGGCCTTTCATCGTCTTTGACATCCTCTCTGCTCTCTCTAAATCGTTTCTGCCGCATAAATACCTGAGTCTTTTGTAGGCTAGTTTGTCCATAAGCGAAGTGTAACTTTTCAATTGTCTCTGATGGTGTTAACCCGAGTTTAACACAAAATTTCATGCACACTCACTGCTCAATTTTCCCCTCAATTTTGACTGAAATTCGCCGGAAGAGAAGCACTGTCCTTGACCTATTCACCAAAGCAACCGGATCGTGCAACGAAAAACTTTCAAATCGACACAAACGCTTCCTGACACACCCACCATGATAACATAACTCCCAACTGGACCAATCTCACCATACCGGAGTTATCAGCTCATTCCAGGAATTTATTGATCACACCTCGTATGCTCTTACAAAATACAGCATTTGATATTATAAACAAAATAAAACAGAACATAGTATATGTATAAAATAACTAGAAGAGAAGCCTTTCTGTACACTTGGAAACTGATTATGTGTTAAAAGTTAAGGTCAATTATTTCTCTGACTGTAATGATAAATATTGGAATTCAGAGTTCGTTAAACAAATATACGAGCTTTCTCATTTCCCTAATGCACGATTTCATTAGTACCATGCACAGAAATATAAAAGCAGATACAACTTTGAAATATAAATTTATATATGTAGTGTATATGACTTTAAATAACATTTTGATTGGTGTAAATGAAGATTGTTGTGATAACTATTTCTTCCTACGTGTTGTTGGGGATGTTATTTCTTTTAAATATATCTAAATTACATTTAGACTTCCTATCCTACACACACACACACACACACACACACACATATATATATATATATATATATATATATTATTTTTTAAGATCTTTGTAACAGAGGGAATGCTGAGTGTTGGGTACCCGTAACACATGTGGAAAGCAGCACTTGCCGGTCACAAGCACGGGACCTCTGTTACCAACATGGTCTTTCTTATGCCTGTCTCTTATCTAAATTTCTGAAGCACTTCTTCTATTGCTTTGTTTATGTATTTGTTTATATATTTGTTTATGTAACATTTGTTTGTGATATAAGAATTTGTTGTTTGTATTTTTTGTTGTTATTATTTCGTCAAAATANTATATATATATATATATATATATATTATTTTTTAAGATCTTTGTAACAGAGGGAATGCTGAGTGTTGGGTACCCGTAACACATGTGGAAAGCAGCACTTGCCGGTCACAAGCCCGGGACCTCTGTTACCAACATGGTCTTTCTTATGCCTGTCTCTTATCTAAATTTCTGAAGCACTTCTTCTATTGCTTTGTTTATGTATTTGTTTATATATTTGTTTATGTAACATTTGTTTGTGATATAACAATTTGTTGTTTGTATTTTTTGTTGTTATTATTTCGTCAAAATAGAAGCCTTACCATCTGGATGTTTGGAGTTTACTCCTAATACTATATATATATATATATATATAAATCGCCATTAAAAGCAATATATTACAAGATTAATTTAACTTTCCCTTATTCGAACACTCCATAATTCGACTTCCTCTTTAATCCCCATGAGATTTCGAACAACAAAGATTTCGCTAGATGTGATAATTGCTTTGGGATATTCATAGTTATATACTATTTAGTAAAGTAAATGGTACAGAGCAATTATAATTAATTACCGCAGGTCTTTTAGGTGAATATTATAACTCAACGAAAGGACTTTCCTCATAATAAAGATACACACAAAATTTGATAAAAATTATTTGATCCTGTTTTGTGCAAGCAGAACTGTCAACTGTACGTAATACAAGGTCAGTAAATATTTTTCCTCTCTTACAATGTAGAAGGAAATACTACCTTGAATTGTAATATTTAAGAGTTCACCCTAATTTTTAACTTTTGATTTATTGATAGTTTTGTTGGTTTTTTTATTATAATTTTATTAACAAATGTATTCGATTAGGTCAGTAATGGAGAATTTTGTAGCCTGAACATCAATTCAAAGTTTGTTGTAGGATTTTTGACTTCTAAATATTTACACTGTCTATATTAGAGATTGGTAATAAATTTTTAGCCCTGGCTGTCGCCAACTTCTTCTTCTTCCGTGTACGTTACATATCCGTTTCCATCATCGTCTTATGGAATTCTTCTTCCAACACAATGAGGTCGCCATCCATGAAACCAGCACATCGCAGGAGGTGGTCACCTGTTTCTGTCTCATTGTGACATCGACGGCAGTAGGGTGAGTCTATTTGTCCAATATTGTGTAGAATCTCCCTAAGTTTCCCAGCTCTACTACGGAAAAGGTGGAGACTGCAAAACGTGATGCGTGCGAGGTCTTCTCCAATTGGGTGGTGTGTTGCCTCTGGAAGGAATCTTTGTAACCTGGGGCATTTCTCATAGGTAGTTCTCCTTTGTTCCTCTAACCATTCTGCAGTTGAAGAGTCACGCAACTTTTGCAGTAGGTCTCGGACCATGTTCTTAAAAGGTCTCCGTGACTTGAGGTGGTTAGATAATCTGGTCTCATTGATGGTTTCATTAAGCAGATGGTCTTCAAAGTCGACTGCTTTCTTTGCAACATTGATTGTGATTTTTTTCCCGGCGGAGGGCTAGTGGATCTAGTCCCGCTAGCCATGGTAGCATGCAGTTTGGTGTATAAGAGATACAGCCAGTGACCAGCGTCAGGCAGGAATTCAACACAGTGTCAATGTGTTTCACATGGGCACTTTGGGTCCAGATCTGGCAGCAATATTGGTAGCAATTGTGTCGGGATGGCCGAGCTGTCGCCAACCAAATTATGAAAATTGCCAAGGTGAAAAATATGAAGAAAATTCTTATGGTCACTGTACGTACAAGTATTAAAAATGCAAATTTGAATGTAAAGGAGTGGCTCACCAAGTCGCTGTTTACAATTTCGTGTCACCTGAAATGAGAGCACGTGCAGCACATGCACGAGAAAATTTAATGAAAGGTATTTAGTAAAGATTGGCATTTCTTGCATATTCAAGTCAATAATGAATAGCATCTAGTAGTTTTTAGATGGTAAGAAGAAAAAAGATTCAGGAATATGTTATTATTTGTCTCAAATCACTAGAGTATTTTACAGTGAATGTCATCAAATATTGTCCTCTACATTTGTTTCTGCAATATGCAATAAAAATATACTGGTCAAAAGAAATTAAATCCTTGAATTATCACAATTTGGCCAGTTATTTTTTTCAGATTATTTTTCATACTGATTTCCAGCTGGGACTTTTTTTTCATTTTTATGTGTAAACAGTATAATATTTGATAAAATTAAAAGACGAAAACGCGAAACTCAATCATATTTAAAAGTTACATGAGTTTAAACATATTTCATCATTCTGAGCTAAACTTTAAATTAATGTCTTTCATGCCAAGTTTCTTCCAGATTTTTGTATTCGTATGCTTATTTATATAAACTACAGCATTTGATATAATGAACAAAATTAAAAAGAACATAGAATATCTAGAAAGTTAGTAGCAGAGTGGCCTTTCTCTGCTTTGCTGAGTAATAAATGTACAGAGAATCATTTCTTTTAAGGTAATGACCCAAAATAAATCCAGATTTGTGTTGATTAGCTTCAAAAATTCTTTGCTTAAAGAGAAACTTCTTCAAAAGCTTTTCAGTGAAATAATACCAATACAAGAATCTTTTTACCCTTTATTTACCAAATTAGCGATTATATGGAAAAATAATACAATCTTTATTAAGTTCAGTGTTGCAAAGTTATTAAGGATAGCAACACTTATTTTTCGGGATGGGGAGGACCTCTGACTTTTTCAACCCGATTTATCCCAGTATTTCATTTTTGTACTCCCAAACAAATGTTCTAACTAAACTTTAAATTAATGTCTTTGATACCAAGTTTCTCCCAGATTTTTGTATATGTATGCTTATTTATATAAACTACAGCATTTGATAAAATGAACAAAATCCTATATTGCCGTTGCCATTTCCTATAGGGACTATCATATTTTGTTTTTGAAAAATATTTAAGGAAATACAGCTTTCGTTGATTGCCTTTCTGCAAGAACGGTTGTTAAACACGTCCAAAAGCATGCAGTTCCTTGCATCTACATTTGTTGGTATACCATTTGGGAAATAACGTTTGTTGTAGCACTCCTTTCTGGCATTTTTACTAATTCATTTATGGAGTTTTTGGTCAATCCTCGTGTTCCATACTCTGTGTCCTTTCTTATGCCAATTGTAATTCTTTTTAACACATTGCCTGCCATCTTTTGACTTCCAGTATAATCTGGTAATTTCTCTAAGGCATCCATTTTTGTATTGAGCCATCAATTTTTCATTAGTATAAAAATGGGTTTCATATGAGAAGGTCATAAGTAAAGTGGAGTCCTTTTTCCAGGCTTTGGTTGTGACTCGGGCAGTCTAACCTTTTTTTGAAAAGCGAAATGAAATAGTTTGTCTGTGACCCTCTCTGCGGGCAAGTCAACCTCACTTCCAAATGGTGTTCCCTGGGAAGTCCGTTTAGCTACTTCTCATACAACGAGGCTCTGACTAGGGAGTAACAGCTGGAATTTCTCTTTCTGGCGGATAAGCTTCCCGTTATGTGCAGTGTGCAGTACATATCGGCCTGTGGACACTTCTTGAAACCCACCAAATTGAAAATTATCGTGGCAAAATTATTTAGCTTTCTAGGTTCCCTTGTTAAAACTATATTTGGATTGTTATTCTTTACCTCTCAAAATATACCACAATTGATCATATATTTTAGGCCCTTCTGGTATTTTTAATGTTCATATCTATAAGAAAGGTAGTCTATATTTAATTCAAGGTTGAAAAGCACCAAGGTAACAACTTTGATTTTCTATGTTGTTTGTTAATTTTAGTTTGTGATGCTGGCTCTTTATCTTTGAGAACTAAGCCATACAGACAATGTTTTGGTCTATTAAGTTCATGGTTACAGCGATGAATAAAAATCATATTTCCTATATTGAGCGCAGGCAGTTGAGTTACACTAGCAACAAATATGAGCTTTCTTCTTTGCCTGGTTAAATTCAATTTTTGATTGCAGATTTAGGTCTTTGATATAAGTCCAACATAACAACACTCTTGTCTCTTAAAACGAGCTATACATTATTTAGAAAAATAAGATGGTCCATATTCAGGAGGCAGGTAAAAAGTGCAAAAACTCAGAATATGGTCTTTCTGTGAAACTTCATTAGAGCAGAGAAATAAAAACACACATATATATAAATAAATATTTATATATAGATAGATAGGACTGGTTATTTTTTTGTTAAGACTATCGATTATATGCTGCTATATCATTGAATGACACAAGAGTCGCTTGGAGTCAAAACAGGGGTGAGCTGGATGTTGTCAGCTACTCTGAATGGTAAATTATTAAATATTACTTATTAAGTATTATACTATGACTACACGCATCTCTTGAAATACTCCAAGGGAGAGAAACATTACAATAATCGGTCCGGGTAGACCTATTAAAGACTGAGTTGATTGCTGACATCAGCACATTTATATCTTTATTTTGGTGATTGGCACAGCGATGCCAAGTGAACAGACACCTTGTTAAAAAATGATCTCTATCGCAAGAACATGCAAGATCGACAAAGACAATCATTATTTGCGGGTCAGCGCTGAGAACATTTGATAATTAAAATATTTAACTTTGGTCACTGACTTGTAACAGTTGTAAAATTTTTATCAATCTAATATATATATATATATATATATATATATATATATATATATATATATATATATATATATATATATATATATATTACGCTCCCTTACGAAAGTTTGGTTGAGCACTCTATCTGAGATGGGAACCTGTCGTTTGCGTAATGCGGAGCTCACTGCGCATGCGTAGTTTGAGCACTCTGACAGGATCCTACAATAACTTCTTAAGCTGCGCTTGCTCCGGCAACATGGCCTGAGAGTTATGTCTTAGAAACTCTGTGCTGCACTGATGAACCCACAAATATATATATATATATATATATATATATATATATATATATATATATATATATATATATATATATATATATAATATATGATAAGTTGGAAAGAATCAAAAAACTACACAGTCCATTTCGACAAGCCTTTTTCGTGATTTTATTCACTCTTCACGAAATTTCCTGAAGAGTGAATAAAATCAC
>RDPX01000091.1:2787943-2801734 GCA_003991215.1 Morbakka virulenta | reverse complement strand
ATATATATATATATATATATATATATACCGTAATCGTTCAAATAAACACCCGGGAGCGTATTTAATTTTTATGCTTTTCAGGGTGGCGCTTATTCGAGAGGGGCGTTTTTTTTGAGAGCGACCCTTATTCAAACTATATATAAGTTCTGTACGCAAGTTTTAAATTTTCTCTTTTTACCTTGTATATATTTACCTACAAGAATAAGATACAACCACTTTTTTGTGTTATTGTTAAACGCTGTTGCGATAAGTTATACTAGATCAAAATTATATATATATATATATATGCATATATATGTATATATATTAGATTACCTGTAGAGAAAGCTAAATTAGCTTTGGAAGCCTTAATAAACCTCACAGAAGTTTGCAAGCGTGTCAGAAAGAATGAAAGGTAAATAAATATAATTCAAAAAGTACAAACTTTAGTTTGCTTTTTGATAAGTTATGAAATACAATTTGCTCTGACTAAATCTGGTATAAGAGAAGATCTGGGTTGACGATATTAAACATATACATCATCATTCTCTGTAAATCTTGATGAAATTTTTTTCGACCGTGTGGTCAAAGTTATTGATATTGGTTTTGGACTAGTTGCTAGATTACTCTATATTTTCGGCCCTGCAATAGACCTCGTAGTCGTAAATGTCTGGGATGGCAATTTGGTGAGCTCTTATTACCTATAAAACACTCCCATAGCGTGCGTCTCAAATAGACTTTTACGACCAAAGATCACCATATTCAGTGCTCAGCAGGGTAGATATGGAAAACAGACTGCTGCTGTAAGAAAGAGAACATGAAAAGAAGTGACAAGAGTGAGGAAGAAAAGGGAGAACAGGAAGCCACTGGAGAAAATTATCACTGCGGGGACACTTAATGTAGAAATCCTCACAGGAAAAGGTGGGGAATTGGTTGACTTCATGGATAGAAGAAGAATTGACATTCTGGGCCTCCAACGACCCGGTACATTTATTTTACATCTGATCCGCATTTTATTTGTTTGGCATTTTTGTTTTCTTGCCGCATGCCCTTGCTGACGCTAACCATAGTTTTAAGCTGTTGACCTAGTCTTTACCTAGTGGGTATAAACTGTAAGGCAGCTGCAGCAGATTTCTTCCTATATATGCAGAAAACAAAGTGGAAAGGAAGTAAAGCAAAAGCATCAGGCAAAGAGTACACGTTGTACTGCCATGGGACTGATAAGAACAAGAATGGCGTAGGCATTATCCTGAAGGAAGAGTACACATCGAGTGTACTAGAAGTAAAAAGAATGTCAAGTCATGAGCATAAAATTGGATGTTAGCGGAGTTCTGATAAATATTGTTAGTGCCTATGGACCACAGTGCGGGAGCAAAGTAGAAGAAAAAGAGAGGTTTTGGAGGAAGTTAGATATCGTTGTAATGAGAATACCGCATGGAGGGAAAATTATCATTGGTGCAGACCTGAACGGCCATGTGGGAGAAAGAAATGTAGGGGATGAACAAGTGGCCGGGAGATACGGATATAGAAACAGGAATGAGGGTGGGAAAAGCATAATCTATTTTGCAAAGAGTAATCCTTTAACAGTCTTAAACACATACTTTATAGAGAGGCTGGAGCAGAGAGTAACATACAGGAATGGTGGAAGGACCACGCAGATTGTCGAATCACTCTTTCTATATAAGATTGATATCTTATATAGAAAGAGTGATTTGAAAGAAGTAGTTGATTGCAAAGTTCTTGTAGGAGAATGTGTTGCTCCTCAACACAAAGTTGTCATTTGCAAACTCAATATCAAAGTAAAGAAGCATGAAAAGGTGACCAGGACACCAAAAATTAAATGGTGAAGAATAAAGGAGGGAAAAGAAGCCATGAAGAAAATAAAGAATAGAAAAGTAGTCGGACCAGATAGTATCCCAATAGAAGCTTGGCATTGCTTGGGAGAAGCAGGTTTGAAGCTACTAACACGGCTATTCAATGAAATACGTGATATGGAAGAGATGCCGGAGGAGTGGTGGAAGAGTGTGTTGATACCGGTTTATAGTGGGAAAAGTGTTGCGCGAGAATGTGGGAACTACAGGGGAATCAAACTGATGTGCCACACTCTGAAGTTGTGGAAGATAGTGATGGACAAATGACAAAGGTCAGAAATTGAAATCAGCAAACAACAGTTCGCTTTTATGCCAGGAAGCAGTACCACAATTGCATTGATTGCGTTATGAATCCTGCACGAGAAACATCGAGATCACTAATAACAACTACAAAACGTATTTTTTGATCTAGAGAAAGCATATGACAGAGTACCTAGAGAGGCGTTATGATGTTGTAGGAGGCTGTCAGGAATCTCAGAAAAGTATAGTATATCAGACTGGTACAAGATATGTACAAGAACAGTAATACCTGTGTTCGACGTGCTACAGGAAGCACGGATTACTTCAAAGTAAAGGTAGGGCTGCACTAGGGTTCGGCTTTAAGTCCATTCCTATTTGCAGTAGTAATGGATAGACTCACAGTTGAGGTAAGAAAAGATGCTCCTCAAAATATGATGTTTGCAGACTATATTGTACTGTGTAGTGAGAAAAGAAAGGAAGTTGAATTACAGCTGGAGAGACGGTGTTACGCCTGGGAGAGGCGAGGAATGAAAATAAGCCGGACAAAAACAGAGTACCTAGTTTTGAACGGACGTTAGAGCAATGAAATACAACTGGGAGGGGTGGAAATACATAAAGCGACGAATTTAACTACCTGGGGTCAACTCTGCAAGCAAACGGATATTATGATTGAGAAGTAAAAAGGAAAGTGCAGGGTGGTTGGGACAGTTGGAGGAAGGTAACAGGGGTACTTTGCGATAGGAAAATATCACCACAGATGAAGGGAAACCTTTGCAAGACGGTAGTGCGCCCAGTTCTATTATATGGTCTGGAAACTGTTGCTAGCACCAAGCAACAAGAAGCGAATTTGGAAGTGGCTGAAATGCGCATGATGAGGTGATCTCTAGGTGTGACGCGACTAGACAGATGATGATGATGATGATGATGATGAGTTAGAAAAATTAGTTAGAATAGTAGCTATTGTTGTGCAAGCAACTAGATCGCCCAGTCTCCCTTCTCTTTCAGTTCTGTAAAAGCATTTCTTCCCTACATACCACAAGAAATACAACCCAGGATTATACTTCTTTGGTGAGTTGTTCTTAATTTTTATTCGATCAAAAAGCTATTCGATTTAGTCAGTAATGGATGTCATATTAAGAATTTTTCTAGCCTGGTTATCTATTGAAATTTAAGCTGCAGTGATTTTGACCTTGAAGCATTTTTTGCTGCCTGATTATTAAATAATTTCGATTAGAAGTTTTCCTTTTGTACCTAACCTTGACTTTTGCCAAATAATAACGAAGATATTCCAAAAGAAAGCCAAATAATTGATAAACCCTTTTATGGTTACTATTTGTACAAGAATTAAAATGGAAATGTGTGTGTAGAGGTGTGACCCACCTAGTAATTATTTACAATTTCATGTGACATGAAATGACAACACTTTCAACACATGCACGAGGAAATTTAATCAAAGGGTGCTTGTTAAGAAAGGCATTTCTTACATATGAATGTAAATAACAAACAGCACAGAGCAATTGGATGGTAATGAGAAGGAAAAGGCAGGCATATGTTGATCTTTGTGTATAGTATTCCAATCTGATATCTCAGTAAGTTAATAGAAGAAAATTAAAAGGTTTTGTGACCTATGATGTACAGTTTAACACATCAATGTATAAAACTGATTTGTACAAGAATTAAAAATGGAAATGTGTGTATAGATGTGTGACCCACCTAGTAATTATTTACAATATCCTCTCATATGAAATGACAACACTTGCAGCACATGCACTAGGAAATTTAATCGAAGGGTGCTTGTTAAAAAAAGGCATTTCTTACATATGAATGTGAATAACGAACAGCACAGAGCAATTGGATCGAAATGAGAAGAAAAAGGTAGTCATATGTTGATCTTTGTGTATAGTATTCCAATCTGATATCTCAGTAAGTTAATAGAAGAAAATTAAAAGGTTTTGTGACCTATGATGTACAGTTTATCACATCAATGTATAAAACTGATTTGTACAAGAATTTAAAATGGAAATGTGTGTGTAGAGGTGTGATCCACCTAGTAACTATTTACAATATCCTCTCATATGAAATGACAACACTTCCAGCATAAAGAACTATTGGACATAAATAATGGTTTGAATAAGTTAAATTTGATGTTACTTTGTTCCATGTCACTGATTTTCTTTAATTACTCCCATCAGGAACCTTTGTTTAGGCTTGCAAAAGTATCTGAGGACCATGATCAAATATACCATCCGAACATAAATTCCATGGAGGAAGGCTGGAGGTGTGCTACCAAGTCTTCTTTAATTACTGGCTATTAGCATACTCTTTCTGGATACTGTACCCTGATAAGCCTGGACAAAATAAAGCGCAAGTCAGTACATTTCCAATATGTTATCAAAGATTTTAATTAACACGTTTTCTTAGAATGATGAAATGCGTACTAAATTCATTTAACTTCAAAATTTGCTTCTGATCCTTTTTATTCTGCTTATTATATCAAATACTTCATTGTACACAAATAGGCTTATAGAATAAAGCTGTTGATGGAAAATAGGACATTGAAATGGATGTTGTTGTAGCTACATTTACTCCTAAACATGAAGGGTTAGGATGACAATGTTTTTGTAATGCATTCGGTTCAATGGACTTTATTTTAGTAGCATGTACTGACTTGACTCCCACAATGTTCCTTGCTCTGTCATTTGTTTCCCCTCCAGGCGATGATAAGGACTGCTGAAATCGAATAAATGTATTTCGAATGCGTTGGGTGGCCATAGATAGCCAAAAGTATTGGACATTTTGATTTGTCGTCTAAGATGGGCCTACCATCGTCAAACGAAAGAAACCAGTCTAGAAAGAAAGCTAAACTATGGGTTAGGGTACTTTGCAGCATTGAACTATAAAATGATTCTCTCATTTTTCCATATCTCTGTCAAGGCGGTCTCTAAAGCGTAAAATTATTCTCATAATTTCAATTTTATAAACGAAAAGCTCTTTAACGTTATTGTCAGTAAAGCCACAAATTTAGAAACTGATCAACTCAATTAGGATATCAATTTTTTATTCATAATTTACATTAATATCCAAGAAATGCACATCTTAGCTAGCAAATTTTGATAAATATTATTCGTACATGTGCTGCACGTGCTGTCTTTTCACGTGACATAAAGTTATTAAGAGTGACTAGGTAAGACACTCTTTCATACCCGAAATTGCATTTTTAATTCTTGTACCAACAGTTACCATATCAAGTCTTATCATAATTTTTAATGAGAAATATTCATCATTTAGTTTGCAACTGACAGGGCTCATTACCAAAAGCATATTTATCTCTCAATTATCTAATACGCAAGCAGTGTATATGTTTTGAGGTCAACAACTCTACATCCTATTTTCAAATTAATATTTAGGACACATAACTCTCTATTGGCCATTTATTATTAATCTATTCGAATAGATTATCTGATAGAGTAAATTCCACAGTCTTCAGTGATTATCGGTCAAAAAGCTTAAAGACATCACAGAGAATTAAGCACGTCTCAAATAAAAACCATTTGCAGTCCCAAACAAGAGTTGAATAAATAAAAAGAGCTGCTAATGAAAGTTAAAATCACTAAAATATAGAGTTTGTTTATGTAAGAAAACTATAAAAACACTTACCGGTAAGTCATTCATTAAAAATCAAGGTGAAAGTTTAAGCAATATTATCATAATTTGTATTTTCTTTTAGTAAGTAAAAAAGAAATGCTCTTACTGAACTACCAGTCCAACCCTGATAAGAGAATATCTACCTCTGACAGCGTCAATGTTAAGCAGCAAACAGAAATCTTTGAGTGACTTTCTCAATGATTTTCTCATTCACTGAAACACCGCTTTAAGATATCAAGTTTTTACATTCATTGACTCGTTCTCCCCCCAAAAAGACGTCATATTAATAGTTACTAGGGAATTTTTATGACGTCATCCATTTGACATGGCTGACTCCTGATCTAGACCACTTCACTGTACTCTTAAGCTAGTGGAAATGTTGATCAAAGACGCCTTACAATCGAGATACCTCTATGCAAGGTCGAACAAAACAAACAATATTTCTTCTGGCTTTGTTATAAATATTTTATCAGAAAATTACGGGTGTAGGCCCAAAAGTTTAATAAATTATAAAGGTCGAGGGATAAATTTTATGTTTATTTTTTGTGTCAAATTCTAGTTTCATGCAATATATTTCAGCAAACTTGTAAAGAAACATTGTCTATTGTGTCAAAAGTGCCAAAGAAAGTAGCGGTAATATGATCTTTTTACTATTACCTAAAATGTCTTAGAAATTCTGATTTCGAAGCAACTGTTATAAAGCGACACGTTAACCAAAAGATGACACTGTAAATCATTACAATGATCTAGAGTTTGTAAAACTCATTTCAGAGTTGGATCAGAAACTAAAAAAGTACATTGACACGACTGTGCTAACAAGGAAGAAAGCTTTCAGATAACTTAGGAAAGATCATAAGCAGGACAAAAATTGTGTCGAGGATACTTGGTATCATTTTTAACTTATGAAGTAACAAACTGGATGATGAATTTTCTGAAAGATATCATCCAAGGAACAATCGCTAATAAAGCAAAAAGGGTTGAAAAGATTTCCCTTAAAATGGATACGTAAACGACATCACACCGCAAGCTCAGCGCTCCATTGTTTTGCGATTCATTTAGTATGGCAGATTCTAGTAAAGGCTACTTCCACAGGGAGAAGCAACATCATTAAGTTCAGAATATTTATTTACTCTTTTAAATAGTACCTTCGAGAAATGCAACCTAAACAACAGAAACTGCAGAGGAGATTCTTTTGACAGACAACTGAATACGATTGGTATATACAACGGTATCTATGCGAAAATTTTAAAAAGTTGCTAATCTCGACATATTCACTTGGTATTTTATTTACTCATTAAAATTGATTCTCAAGGATGCTGCAGCTACAAGCATACTTGCAACAAGTCTCTAGAGTTCTACTAGAGTATGAATACCTGGAAGCAAATGATGCAAAAGGCAAGAAAATGTTTCAGAAGGCTTGGAGATATTGACAAAACCACATGGCTTTCAAAGTTACAAATACTAAATAAGATATGTAGCACTTATTCGGCACTAGAAAAAGGAATATATGCAAGTTAGTTATAGCTTTTCATGCTATTACTAATGACAGTTCTTTCTAAGAATCAACGCGCAGCGATGCAAAGGTTGTGATATATCACTTTGAGAAATTCGACACAATCCTAACATATTCATGTGAATTCATGCATACATATTCTTGTGAACTTACATCATAACAGGACTATTGTCCACGTATCTGCGGAGAAAAAGTAAAAACATGCTTCAAGCATGGAGGATTCTTGTGTCAACAAGTAAAAAGATCATTAATATTTCTTATGCTTTCATAAGCATTCACTGCAAAGCTAGAGAATTTTGTGATGTGGAGAATGGAGGGTTAAAGGAACCCTATTGGGAAGTCACCACTGCTTTGCCAAAAAAATAGAGTGTGAAATAACAAACGCTTAGATAGTGACCAATTCTACAATGAGGCTACTGATAACGAATTGCAGTCATTCAAACTCAATACATTTAATTAAATAATTAGATTATGGATCGTATTGAAGAGAACATGGCAACAAATGCTGTATAAAGATTTCAGCTGCTTTGACCTCAAGGGATTCAATGAGCTTCGACCATTTTCTTCTTCTTCTTCAAGTGTCCTGTCTGGTTTTGCAGATATGGACGATCATGGCTCTCCATTCTTTCCTGTTCTTGGCCTTTCTTATCAGCTCGTTGTTCGTGCTTTCTTTATTTGTAGCAAATTTCTTTAGACTGTCTGTGAACTTTATGCGTTGTCTTCCTCTGCTTTTATTTTCATGAATCTTGCTACTCCATAACATCTTTTCCAGCCCGTCAGCTCTGATAATGTGACCGAAAAATTTTAGCTGTCTTTCTCTGATGGTGTTGAGAAGAGACCCCTTGTACCGAGCCATTTCCATTACTTTTACATTTGTCTTCCTTTCTGTCCATGAGACTTTCATAATTCTCCTGATGAACCATATTTCTACTGCTTCTAATCGGAATTCTGTGTTTTTGGTTAGGGTCTAGCATTCACACCTGTAGAGAAGAATGGACCATACATAGGCTCTCATAACCCGGATCTTTGCCTTGAGGCTTATATTTTTGTTCACGAAAATGCACTTCATGTTATTGAAAGTGACCTTAGCTTGAGCAATTCTTTTCTTGATTTCTCTGTCGCACTTGCCATCTGACCGTCACTCATTCCCAATCTGCAATGTCCAAAATCTGTCATCTCGTTCGGAATAGAGTTAACGAAGAAGATTTGTTTTTTTAGCCCGGAAATTCTTTTCAATCCGTTTTCTAAAGGTTATTTGTCATTGCTTAAGAAATTCGAAATCATGGAATTGGATAATAAATGAAGATACGGCAAAAAACAACCCTTCTACTTGCAAGCAAACGTTAAAGAAGCGTTTATCATGTTTTACGAGTGCATAATAGTTCTCAATAAGCATAATTTAAACTGTAAAACATACCCCCAGCTATATAAAGCCTCAATGTTTTGGATGATGGTTTTTATAGTTTTAAAGTTTTAAAGGTTTTAAAGGTTTTAAAGGCTTAGTGTAAAGGCAACTGCTTACAATTATATCTGATCAAGGCTGATTTGAAATCATTTTGAGCCAAGAGAATCTTGAAATATTCAATCTGATGAACATTGAAACTGAGATCCTCATAATGTTTAATACTTCAAAGATACTTGATAAACTAGTCGCAACATCATATGAAAAGAAAATATTTCTTCCTCTTTGACTATAAATTATGTTAGGACCAAAAACTGCCAAATAATATACCTGGAATATTTTTACTAAAAAGGATTTGTTTGAGATTCGTGTAATAAGAAATTGCATTTTCAATTAATTTTAAAGCCTATTATTCATTTGATATTTACTACCACTGTCACCTAAGAATGGCAAGGATTTCAGTGATCATATTCTTATATTAATTCATTTCATTTTCTAGGCAAAAAATAAAACGGTCACAGTATGGACACCAGAACATTATTTTCACCGTATACTTTCAGCCAGTAAATGGGCCATTATGTTTCTGTACCAATTATCGAAAATTTCTTGTTGCCTTCAACGAGACATAATTGGCTTTCGTTATATATATAACCATTTGCATTCAAAAATCGTCAGTATTCATTTACAAAAATGACATGGATTATGTTCTGGACAGAGCTAAAAAGTACACTGACATCAGGGCGTCCAAGAAGGCAACCTCCACGTGGTGACGCCTGGATACTGATTAGCTAGGTTATCCTGACTGGTTGGTAACGAATAGCCTTCATTTAAGCTGTTTTTCCAGTACCATGGAAGAAATCGATCTCGTCGTTCATGTGATTTTGAATCTGGTTCGTCGTCGATTTGGAGAAATTTTTTTGAACTTGTGCCGCCCCTGGTGGTAAGTGAAAGTTTTTGTTTCTGGTTTCTTTCCAAACCGATCTGCCTTTTGGCGGTGAGGGGAGGTTTGTCTCCCGTTTCATGAGGCCGGATCGAACTCACCGGGGTGGTCTTCAAATCTACCTCCAGCAGCTTACACACACACACACACACACACTGACATCAAGTATAAGGTTTCTACGTTTCCTGGTGTCCGATTTCATTATGACCACATTCACGAATTTACAAGCTATAGCGGATATGTACAATTTCTTTGTGTAATTTTTGTTCACTTGTCCTTTGATAGTGAGACCATTTTTGGTTGCCACAAGGATGGGTTATCTCAAAGTATTTTTCAAAGAATTTATATCCGACAAAAAGTAACTATACATCTTCATATATACAAAGGGGAATTTAAATATGTACTATGCATACTATATTTGTTATATATATACTCTATTTATTACTATATATCAAGATTTCGTAATACTGATTAGGTGAGTATCAAGTATATTAAGCGAGCTCGATTTTCAGATACATCTTTAATACATTTGATGACGTAACCAAAAACATAAGTTTGCAGTAAATGAAGGTTTCATGTTTGCATAATCTTCAAATCTCATGAATACTCTTATGGATTATATATTATTATATTATGATCGTCACTTATCATTACTGAATATGAATATTTTCTGTGTTTTTTCTTTTGAAAAGTTTGAGGGAAAGTGATGCAAAGCAGCTGGATGCCAGGGCGTTTTTCGTTAATCGTTTTATTTTGATTTAGCTCCTTGTTCTTTAAAAGAAAGATAATAGATTTTTTTACTCACAGTTTCAGGAGCTCGTTTTAGGACAGCTGGTATATGTGGTGTGGTAGGTTTGACTTGACGTCATTTGGGATGTCGTTTCGTTTTCTGAAAAGGTTTAATTTTCCGGTGTTTATATCTAATGAATCGCAGAGACGTTTGTTGCCGTAAGGATTTTTTCAAAAGAAATAGACAGTCCTGCAGCTTTCAATAGTATTAAATCTTTTCTGGATTTGTACAATTTTTGTCGATTGGCATTGTTACTAACTGGAAGCCCATTATTCCTATATAACCCGATATGATTATTACTTAGCAAGATAAAATCTATATAAAATCTATATAAAATCTAGATACAACACCTTAGTCAAAGAAGGTAACAAAAGCAGTGGAGAAACACTGTCACAACTATTAATTGATTAAAATCAATACCAAACAAAAATAAAGCTCATCTCATCGACTTAGAAATAGTTGCTTTTTAACTGTACATCTCAGAGACATTACTTGGCAACATAATTTATTTCGACAACAACATGGTGAAGTTGATAGATTTAGTATTATATTATGGGAGGTGAACAGGAGAGATGTAGAGACATGTACTGCATATAGACACGAACTGATGGACGAAATATTGTGTCATGTAGTGACGTCAAATGAAGTAATTCGGACTGTGCTTGGGCACATTCCAGATCGATTGTGATAGGAAAGTGTGTTGTTTGGAATGTACCTGATAACAGGACGAATGTCTATATAAGGTAGTATATTATACCATATAATCTATTGTTCTAAAACTAGATTTTCCAGATTTTACATGTCAAATTATGAATAAATCGTGGTCATAATTTGGGACCCAACGACTAGGTTTGGACTAGGATTTGAACGAGATTATGATTAGAGTTTCAAGAAGAAAACCCATATTCGATTGAAAGCAGTTATAATATCTACGTCGCAAACGATTTATAAGAAGATTTAGACTCATAATCGGAGTATATATATATAAACATATGGGCCAATATTGAAATCTTGTTTATGGTTATTTTTCGGACTGTACCAGTTATGGCGAATTTATTTCAATAACTCAATTGTCTCTCAATCATTTTTTATGTCTGTATATATATATATATATATATATATATATATATATATATATATATATATATATATATATATATATATATGTAAATTAATATGTATGTATGTAAATTAATATGTATCTATGTAAATTAATGTATATCTATTTAATGTACTAATATAAACCTATTTCCATCCAATTATAGCCACGTGAATATGTAGACGATTAGGATACAGAAAGCTCTCGTGCTAGCTGTTACGTTTTTACCAAACCTAGTCATGATTNTTCCAGATTTTACATGTCAAATTATGAATAAATCGTGGTCATAATTTGGGACCCAACGACTAGGTTTGGACTAGGATTTGAACGAGATTATGATTAGAGTTTCAAGAAGAAAACCCATATTCGATTGAAAGCAGTTATAATATCTACGTCGCAAACGATTTATAAGAAGATTTAGACTCATAATCGGAGTATATATATATAAACATATGGGCCAATATTGAAATCTTGTTTTTTGGTTATTTTTCGGACTGTACCAGTTATGGCGAATTTATTTCAATAACTCAATTGTCTCTCAATCATTTTTTATGTCTGTATATATATATATATATATATATATATATATATATATATATATATGTAAATTAATATGTATGTATGTAAATTAATATGTATCTATGTAAATTAATGTATATCTATTTAATGTACTAATATAAACCTATTTCCATCCAATTATAGCCACGTGAATATGTAGACGATTAGGATACAGAAAGCTCTCGTGCTAGCTGTTACGTTTTTACCAAACCTAGTCATGATTTTTCAGACAAGGAATGTTTTACTCGATCTAATTGCGTTGATAAGTTAAGGACATATACAGGGAACAAGGTTTTACTTAATGAGATAACCTCCGGGCGCACTAATGATTTCCTTTCAGAAGACATAATGTCAATACATAATGTTTTTCTATGGGACTGCTTCCATATGGAATTTTGAAAACTGAGTAAGAGTAAAATTAGCAATCCATTCCGAGCTTGCTTATTGTTTTTCGTTAAGGAGTGCACGTAGATTCGTAAAGGATGCATGGTCAAAGAGGAATGGTTTTTTTCCATGTCCTTCTTTCCCAGTGTGAAAGGCAAGTACAGTTTGAGGTATCTGAACAATTCTTGTAAACTTCTTGAAAATTCTGAACTTTATGGACTCAGAAGAAGCCATAGATGTAAGAGTTTTATCATGTCGTGAGTCCTGAGTTTTTTCTGAGAAAAAGCTTACGACTCAAGACATGATCAAGCTCTTACATCTCCAGTAAGCTTCTTTCTGCGGCCCGTTATTTAAATTATTTGTCGACACAGATTTGCAATTTGGATTACACTTCTCCTCTGAAAGCAATATCAACAGTCTTCATGTCACTAATATGTTTTATGAGCGTTAAGTTAGTCTCGTCTGTTCCTAGTACATATGGTACAAACCAGGAAACGTTTGACAAAACTACGTCTCCCGCGTTAGCAGTGTTGGTCGAAAAATTGCATCATTGGCGTTTTGTGTACTCAATAATGTCAATTTCTGTGTGGTACCGTAATCTTGCTTATCAAAACCTTTAAAAAATGGGAAGGCTTCTGTAGAAAAATGTAGAAAGAAAAGAAGCCTGGAGGAGTGCCAGTCAAAACTAGAGGTCTGCAATGTCTGTAGCCTGTAGTCTTAGACAGCGGCATCAAGGTGGCTGTCTCTGGATCTACGGTGTCCAAGGGCTACATTTATGTGAAAAATGCAACATCTTCTAACAGATAAGTTGATATTCTATGACAATAGTCTCGACTACATTCTTTTCAAATGCCAATATTTTTGTTGTTGTCATTTCCTGTGTGTTCTCAAATATTTTAATTTTGAAAAAATATGTCTATGTAGTTTTCGTAAATTGTCTTTTTGCCAGAACGGGTGTATAACGCGTCTAGAAGCATACAAGTCCTTGCATCCACTTTTGTGGTTGTACCATTTTTTGAAGTATTTGCAGTATTGCATCATTTGTATATATCCAAACTAAGAGAAAGAGACCGAGGCAAAAATTAGAGAGAGAGAGAAAGAGAGGAAGGGGAAGAGAGAGAAAGAGAGAGAAAGACGGGGAGAAGAGGGAGAGAAAGAGAGATAGAGAGAGAGACACAGAGAGAGAGACAGAGAGAGAGAGAGAGAGAGAGAGAGAGAGAGAGAGAGAGAGAGAGAGAGAGAGAGAGAGAGAGACACACAGAGAGAGAGAGAGAGACAGAGAGAGAAAGAGAGAGAGAGAGAGAGAGAGACAGACAGAGCGCGAGAGAGAGACAGAGAGAGAGAGGGAGAGAGAGAGAGAGAGAGAGAGA
>RDPX01000091.1:2693999-2787498 GCA_003991215.1 Morbakka virulenta | reverse complement strand
GTGAGAGAGAGAGAGATAGAGAGAGAGAGAGAGAGAGAGAGAGAGAGAGAGAGAGAGAGTGTGTGTGTGTGTGTGTGTGTGTGTGTGAAAGAGCGTTTTCAATCATGACATCACAATCTAAAGTAAAATTAAATTACAGTAGTTGTAAAATCGTGATGCTAAAAAAGCTGATTTTTGTGCTTGACATACATCCAAAACTCGCGCCCGACCTTGTGTAATGGTTACTTGTTGCTACTTGTGTGTTTTTACTATCCTTAATGGTGTATCTACGACCTCTGCGATGAAGAATATAAGGAAGTTATAAAGTACATTTCGTACTTTTTGTTGGAGAATGTGAAGGGCAAAAGATAAGGCAATCCAAAGCTTTTTTTAACACCACGACTGAATTCTATTTGAAGTTTTTCCAAGCTGCATAACCCACGTTCACAAATTTCAATAACTTTTTACAAACTATTCCTCACAGTAACGCTGGCGAGGAACGATTCTTCAGGATGATCGGAAAGAACAAAACGAAAATCAGGTTTAGCCTTGACAATGGCACTTCTTTGAATTCGATCATGCTGATCAAAATGAACAAACCAGAATCAATTTAGCCTTGCTATCGGTGGAAATTTTCGAAGTATCTGCTTAAGAAATGCATATTTCGTGCGTAAACGGAGTTTTTTTGTTTACGTTACAATACTTTTTCCCCCTTTTATTAATGCTGTTAACAGTTTTCGTTGTTTAATCATCATAAAAATAACCTTTCTTATCACTTTATGTCACCTAGTGGTGGTCTAGTGGTGGTCTTAGGGGGCAGAGCGCACTAAGACCACTAGTTCTACTAGTTACAATACATAACTCATTTTTCGTGATAGAGGTATGTGTATAATCTATAACTCAGAACTACAAAATATATAAATGAAAACATTTACATGTTTGAGCCATTAAACAGCAAAACATCTATCTGTAGAAAGAAGATTGAACTGTGAGTAATACAGATAGATAGATAGATAGATGGATAGATAGATAGATAGATAGATAGATAGATAGATAGATAGATAGATAGATAGATAGATAGATAGACAGATGCATACATACATACACAAAACCACGGGTTTAATTTTTACAACTTCGGGTAATGTTGGTTTAGCTTCTTTCCCAACCGAGGTCTTAAACCTTTTACTTTATTTCTAAGTGACAAGGTTCAATTTCTAATGAGAGTACCTGTAATGAGTACCTTGAAAAAATCAAAACGTAACAAATTTCAATGCAGGCCTTAAATACTTGTAGGGCCCTGAATCAGTCAATACTAAGCACACAAGGAGTGATATGACCATAGCATTCTTCACACAGCACATCAACTTATGAAACTGTTGAATTTTGATACAAATAACTGAATTCTTGTCCATGCAGCTTCGTACTTTCTACTTCACATCACAGTACGTCTTAGTTAATATTATGTATGCTCAAAACAGAACTTTTAAGATGCTGTAGGTGTTTTCTCATGGTCAAGAGGTGGCTGATGAAATCGAGTTTCCATATGTTCATTATGTGTGTGCATTTTTAACATATCCATAATTTCATTGTCAAATTCTTCGGGGGTTGGCTTAACTTTTGTCATCCAATAATATATCTCCCAGTCATTGGATGGTTGATTGATTAATGTGTCATATTGATCTAAAAGCTTCTTGTCCAACTTGTCCATATATTTGGCTACAAAAGTGCTAAAAAACGACAGTAAAAGGGAAACAAAATTAAATGGAAAAAGAAAAAATTGTGGGTGAAAGGGGTGAAGAATGATGAATAGGAATGGGGGACTAGTTATTGTGTGCAGTTAACAGCTGCTAGCTAATAGCATATTATCACAATAAACATTCAACTTCTCTTGTCTGAGCTTGAGAAAAACCTTTTGACAGGCCTGCCATTGTCAAACCAAAAAATTCTTTAACTAAAAGCTCAATTTTTAGCCTTTGTTAACTAAATCATAAACATAACAATAAACAAGAATACAAAGAAAACAAAACTGCAATAAACTGGTTGCAATTATTTAAACATTGACATGATCATCTTTGGCCCCCAGTTAGTCAGCTTCATTTTTGGAGATCAATCCAAACCCCAAATCAGGTAATATAACCAAGGAGAGTAGCATAGAAGGTGCGATAAAGGATAAAAAACTGTCTAAAGAGAAAATGATGTTCAGATTCATGATCTATCCTTGGGAAAAGTTGAAAAGGTAAGTGAAAAAGACCTGATCTCATGTGACTACCTACTGTAAGGAAGATGATCTAAAAATCCAATAATCTGGCTGAAAATATGACACAGCCTCAAGAAACACAGCTGAAGTAGAAAAAGAATTGAACTTTTCAGTTATTTTCTTTCTCTAGTTTCTAGCTATAGCACATTAAAACAAACTCAAACATTGAGATAGATAAGACATTTAAATAACATCAACAATAACATACATAAGGCTTGTTTTCTTATCTTTTGTCAAGAACCATACAAGGTATATCGCCACTAATTGTCAGTAATGATGAAATGAATGGATGAGAAAAAAAAGTTAGCCCAAAAGATATGAGTTGTGCTTAGACTTCAAACATACAAATCAAATGATGTAGAAAAACACTCTAAAATCAAAGAGTTTCACAATTGCTAAGTGATGAAAGAAACTACATTCACAGAAAGATTTATTAGAATTAGAAAAAAACCCTGCATAATGATGAAGGCATTGAGAGAAAAAAGTTGCAAGATGTACAACAAACTAAGCTGATACCAACAAAGAAGGGTTTTTAGAACACTTCCCATAAAATATTGTATAGAAAAAGACAAACCAGGCCACATTTTGTTCATGAGACCAATGGTTGCAAAGTAGCAAACAAGCTAAGCTGGTACAGACAAGGAAGGGCTTTTAAAACACTTCCCATGAAATACTGTATAGAAAAGGCCAAAGCAGGCCACATTTTGTTCACGAGAGCAATGGTTGCAAAGTAGCAAACAAGCTAAGCTGGTATAGACAAGGAAGGGTTTTTAGAACACTTCCCATGAAATACTGTATAGAAAAGGCCAAAGCAGGCCACATTTTGTTCATGAGAGCAATGGTTGTAAAGTAGCAAACAAGCTAGGCTGGTACTGACAAGGAAGGGCTTTTAAAACACTTCCCATAAAATACTGTATAGAAAAGGCCAAACCAGGCCATATTTTGTTCATGAGAGCAATGGTTGTAAAGTAGCAGCAAGATTTGGTCAAGTCAAGTTACAAACATGTCCCAGTACTCAATTCAAAACACCAGGATGGGATAAGGGAGTTCTGTCTAGATGTGACAACAGTACCCAATAGCACCCCATAAAGGAAGGATGGGAGATTTATTTATGAATACAAAATGGCATCAGGCCCAATGAAACTTCTAGCATGATACAAGGTATCAACTTTTTCAGATGCAGTGTTAACTACATATTGAATATAACCCCACCCCCACCCCACCCCAAGAAAGATCTGGAGAAAGTGATAAACTAAGCATCCTTATCAAAGGTCATTCCTCAAAAGGAGATGCAACATCATCAGGGTTAACATTAGAATGACTGTCCATGAATATGTGAGGTATATAGGACTCAGTTTCCTAGTAAAGGGCATCAGGTTGGAACATGGAGGAACATGAGGTATGATTTTGTCACTACAACAAGGTACAAAGGTGAAAACACCAATCAGAACCCATTTTGTATATTTAGTTGAAGCATCAGTAGCCAAAGGCTGGATCCAAAAAATATTACTAAGAAATGTATGGTAACCATGCCAGCCAGCCTGACCGAATAAGTCTTATGATCATAAGACCGGTGTAGCTTTTTAAAAAAATCAAATAGTTGTCCAGACCTCTGTATTGACATGATCACTGTCATGACATTTTATTCTAAGACTTTGGTATTTTGTTTGGTTGTGTTAATGGACTTTAATGGTATTGTGTTAATGGACTCTATTGTTGTGTTTTGAGACATGAGACTCTAATATTTCTTTTTGTTTTCTTTAGGCTTCTATATTAACAACTTTGTAAAGCCTTATTTACGTTATACAACAAAAGGTCATTTTGTCACAATCACAAGATCCAAAATGAGGTAAAGGTGATTTTTTACAATGGACATGAATGGAATTTCAAAAGGTGAAGGCACTTCTGCAACTGAATCAGAAAATATTGTAGGAAAATCAACAACCAGTGTAAAATAACAACACAAAAAAAGTGTTACAATTTTAGTTTTAGCATGTGATGTGGGACTGATTACAACTCTATGCATTTGCAATAACTGCCAAATCAGACTCAATTTATCCCAGTTCCTGCATTTTATATATGCTAATTTTATGTGTCCTTTATTAATAAGACTAATGTATTATTTTTACCATTTCCACTGGGATTATTAAGCACACAAAAATGAAGAGTTATGTCCTGGTCAATACCAGTGATCTGCACACTGCCTTATCATGTGGTAGTGTAAACCACTGTGCATTGGATGATTGTAGCTTTTAAAAAATTCAGTTACTAAAATATTCTAGTAGCAAGTAACCAAGCAGTAAAAGAACCCAACTCTCATACCTTAACAGTAATCCATTTTCTGACATGCCTCTTTTCCTGCAGAAGATAAGCAGTACATGACATTAAATTTAGTAATATTGACATCCATAAAGATATAATATGGTATAATACTAATAAGATTTTTGATGATGCAAAGCCAATCAATGCTTTTGTCTTTTCAGTAGTTTTGCAGCAACCTATGTAGCTCAAGGACTTTGGAGACTAATATCTGTGCAACTTTATAATTCTTCACACATAAAAACATATTTCTTCCTTTGGGCAATTAAATAAAAATACTCAGGTAAAAATGATAGCCCTGAGTATGAGAAAGTGAAAATTTTCTTTATCTTTTTATGTTTGGTTCTTTCTTGTAACCTTTAAGGAAAAAGTACCCCTGTTCCATGAGCATCCAGAGGTGGAAGATGAAAGGAAGCACCTTTCTCCTTACCTTATATTAAAAAAAACAACTTCCTATAAAATAGTAGATATATCAGAGAAAACTATTAAATTATAATATATTATATATTATATTGTATTGTATATTATATTATTTGTATAATATATAATAATATAATATGTAATATAATTTATAATATGTTATATGACATATATGTATATGATACACAATATATAAAAATATAGTGAATTCAAAACAAATCATGTATAGCAAAATACATATAATCCAATGTGGCAATACGAGAAGAAACACACTATGCCATGAAGAAGGTAGAACAAAATCAGCAGGTGGTGTTGATGGGAAGAATGCTGTCTAATATTAAATATTGAAGATCAATATAACAAATGATCATAATGTAATGTTATAAAATGAATTCTTCATACACATGCTACATTCAGCAAAATCGGGTACTGAATTACACTACACATAAATATAAACAATATGGCTAAATTGTAGATAAAAAGCTAGGAGGCCTAATACCTATGCCTAAATCCTGCATAAAATAGTTCTGTAGTCTAAAAAGTTCATAACAGTTTGACATTCAATCTTATTTTAGTTTTAAAGCTGACAACAAGATACCAGATTTCCTGACATTGGCTTTGGGCATCATGGTAACTTTCAACTTCTATCAACCATTGACATGTTGCACTTGGTCTTTCCAAAATTCTCATTCATTCTTGCCACCATCATCCTCACATTCCACTTCCCTACACACCTCACCAATATTGGGCCTGTGCCAATTTGGTAGAGCCTTCGCAGGTCATTCCATATCAAATAGTTAAAAATTCTAGAATTTCCCATGGGTGGAATTTCAGATTATTTTGAAATTTCAACCAAAAACAACATCCGGTAACGTTTCATTGCTAAAATAGTTCAAAAGCCATTATACTTGTTAAAATTTTTGTTTAATCTGGTCATATTGCATTTCTTGAACTTCAAGCATAATTTGGCTAACTTAGGCATTCATTAATTTAATGAATTGAAAGAATATTTAGCTGACACTTGGTACACATGTAGTTTTAAACACATAAGGCAAGTCTGCCATTATTTCCCTCTGGGATTTAGTTTACTTCAAGATACAGGTAGTTTCAAATTTAAGGGGTCATCCATCTCTTTAGGAGGCTATGGAAAACCATGAATGACATCATCTCTTTAAATGTTATCAAACTTATTTAACATATGTCTTAACATCAAGAAAACAACAAGAATAAAACTAATTTATATTCTAGGCCTACAGTAGGCTATATTTTAGTGGAAAACACTCATACATTATAATGATTTTAATACACTTTATGGTCCTGAAAAGTAGCACAAAATTAAAATCTGATTCATAAATTTTACTTTGATATCTTAGTTTTCATTAGAGTATAAGTTCAATGTACCAGATTTCATCATAATAAAAGTCAATAAAATCTCCTGATCAATGGCTAATATCTTTTTTGTTGAATAGTTTCATTACACTTGTAGGTACATCATGTATAGCATAATTTGATATCCACCTTAAACTAGGTGCACTCCATCATAATAAGCTTTAAAATTATGCTTTATCATGATATAAAGATATCTCTTGATGTAACATAACATAAATANAATTATTTTTATTTTAACTCAAATTGTAATATTTTTATGCAACATTCTTTTTAGTATTAATTTATACAAAAGTTTGTAAATTAACTTTAAATTGTAATTTACTGACTTTCTAGGCCTTTCTTTTTTTCTTTTTTTTTAAACATTTGTAAACATTTTTCATTTTATGTTTGTGGCAAATAAAAACTTACTTACTTACTTATCTCTTGATGTAACATAACATAAAATTACAGTATTTATCTTGCTTTTAGCCTACCCTAAAGTTCATCTGGTGGAAAAGACCTGATCTTGATTTGTAGTTCCTAAGCTGACATTTGTTGCTTTCTCTTTCATATTTCCTCCACTTACATCTCATGGCCTTTTGCCATCCAAAGCTGTAAAGTGTGATTGGGCATTATCAGAGCACGCACACACCCCTCAATAATTTTTGCTCATAAGTGAGCTTCTTTTGAGTGTTATACAGATGCAGAAATGATACTTATCTGTAAGTTGAAAGTCACAATTTTGATGTATCAGATCAATAGCTATTTTAAAATTTCAAATTGTCAAGTTTCTTAATTATTGAAATATAAAAAAAAATGTTATGTGAAGATTTAATGTTTAGAAAAAGGATAAAAATGAATTTATTTATTCAAAATGAATGCTTATACAGGATAATCACTTCAACAATAAATCTCTGGTTATCATTATGAGTCCTGATAAAAAACAACAAAAAAAACCCCCACACTTTACTGCACATTGAATATTGTCAAAAGAAATACAAATTAATATCAGGTTTTGTGTCCAGTGTAATAGTATGAGGTTTTGTATCCAGAGTAATAGTATGAAATTCCATGCACACTTTTGTATGAAAACACAAAACTGTAAGCCACTCTCTTGGGATTAGGTATATTATTTTGGTTCTTGATAAATATTAGAAAAGAATCTGACAATTTAGGAAGCATATCTCACTGTGTTTCAAAGTTAAGGTTACCTAAAAATCATCCAGCTAAGGAAGTGTATAGCGCAAATTTCTTTTCATTTAGAACATGCAACTTTTGGCAAATACAAAATGCCAAATATAATGCTGACAGAACCCAAAATTGTCAACAAACAACTATTAACTATGCAGAATCCCATTATACCATGAAAAGACTAAGGAGCCATGGCTTAATGGTCAGTGCAACTGCACCATAACCCAGACTTCTGGGTTTGATTTCCCGAATTGGGGGACTTTGGAAATCCACACAAGAAAAGCCATTGGTTGGCATTAGGAAGGGCATCCTGCCAAGAAATTCCTCACTGCCAAATCGAAGTCCCTGTGAAGGGCACTGTCTGAGCCCCACTTACTGTGGGAAAATGACATTAAAACAAACAAACAAAAACCCAATGAAAAGGCTAGGGGATTAAGCTAACCTCAATATATCTTCAATTTACCAAGTGACAGTCAGACCTCTGACTTGGTGCATTTTTTTATGTAACACTAACATGCGACTTTCATTGTATTTTTTAATTTTAAGGTACCCAAGTTCACTTTTTATCAAAATTGTTACATATTAAAACATTAAATAAACATTTCAGAACACCAAAAAACAGGAGAGGCTGTTTTATAAAAAATGTTTTGTCAGGATGTCATGGTCACATGTTACCTGTTACAACATTAACATGTCATAACTGGATGTATGACATTTATTCATCCGAGCTCAATTACACAGATAGTGTACACCGTCCTCTTTCAGTTGTGACTGAAATCTGTATAATGTTTCAATAATTTGAAAAAATATTATGAAACTACTTTGTAACAAGTAATGCACGACCACATGCAACTGTACATGTTTAAAGGTAAATATATCCCCATATTTCTTATAAAGTTATCTTTTGGTTTCAAATATTGATGAAGATAAACTTATGGTACACTGAGGCATATTTTGTTTTCTGGAATTTATTATTTTGATTTTGAACCTCAGTGTCCTCTATCTGTGCTCACCCCCGGCACTGAGTCATATATCCCCAAAAATGATTTGTACCCCATGGTTTGCTTATTGGCAACTTATTATGGCACCACTCCTTCAAGCTAGTAAAAATTTCTTGTTCAAGGAATGTTGTGATCAGCAGAAAATCTTTTCCAAACTTGTTCTCTTCCTGCCCCCATATCTTTCTTCACAATGGAAATTAAAGGTATGTTCTCAATATTTCTTTTACAGAATAAAATTACAAATTCTGCTGTCAGTATCTGATTTGAGGATAGTCATACAGGCTTGCTCTTGTTAATATTTTGATGGTGCCTGCAACCCTACTGTATGGGGATTTACAAGCAAATAAAGAAACATGTTGCTTTAATGCTAAAAGCATCTTTGCAATTAAAGGAACAATTTTTATAAATCTTGTATTAGGTGGCTAAGTCATCACTAAAGTAATCCAATTTTTTAAAGTATGTCCAACCTCTCTTTATTACGTGCATCATTTTCCTGAAGCTTACAGACAAAACTTGTTATTTTTGCTGCCCATGTATGCTGGGGTCAGATAATCTAGCACTAGAAAGGAAGATCGCTATTTTCTGAAAATCTTAGTCTTACAAGTGTGTTTGGGATGAGATGTCCAAGCTTGAAGTCACTAGCTTCTGTTGGCACAGAGAAATATATTTTCACTACTTAGAAGTTGGAAAATAGCAAAATTAATTGATCTTTTGTCTAGACTTTAATTTAAAAAAACTCCAACAATTTTCAAAATTGTTTATTGCAACTTTCAAGCGATCAAAGCCAACAAATCATATTTGACTCAAACGTTTTTCATGTAACAAGCATGGCTATATTTCCAGCCTTACACCTACCTCTTATATTGTTGCAAGCTATAACGACAATGAAATGTTCAACACTAGTAAAATCGTCCATTGATACTCCATTCTGTATCTGTACAAATACGTTGAATGGCCTTTCAGCATAATTTCAACGAATTATATTATTATTCATAATAATTTTCTTACGCAACTGAACTGAACAATGTCACTAATTAACAAAATAAGGTGTAGCAGAACAATTTTATCAAATCAGTTGATAGATAAAAGGCAGATGCTACATAGCCGTCAGAAGGCAGACACTTAGTAGTTCAGTTAAAAAAGCATTACCTGCTTTGGTAGATCAATCTGGCTTTCTGATTTTCCAACGATTCAGCCTCCCTTTTTGTATACTCGGGTATAGGAGGTCCGAAATCAGGGAAATCTATCGGGCCTGAATAACTGCTAAGATATTTGTGTGCATTTGACTGCTTGAAAACTCGACCATATAGATAGGACAAGCATCTGAAACGAAGGGATGCCATTGCTGTTTGTTTGCAAAATCTCGCTATCGATACATGATAAAGAGGCGAAGAGCCTGGGGAGAGCTCTTTCCCACTTATCATGTGTGTGTGCATTTTTCTCTTCTTTTGGAACTGTAAAAGTAGTGTTAAGGTTGGATTAATGTTTGATATTACTTCGGCTGTATTTCGTGATTCTTTTTATTTGTTCTTGCTTCTCAGTATATTTTCTAGGCTGCCATTCTATAATGTTTTGGTTAAGATTAAATGTAGGTGGATTTTTTAGGGGGCCATAGTGAAAATGAGGTCTTCACGATCTGTATTATGCTTTTCCCTGTCACCGTTTCTCCAGAATACCGTCCCGCCTGTATGTTTTATTCTTTTTGCTTTCTGCTTACTCTTATTTTTTTACCATCTTTGATGACATGAGGTACTAGGTTTTTAGCTTTTACTTTTGCACGTTTGTATATTTTTAGTGGCGAATAAATACCAGGTTTGATCAAGAATGTATCTGTTGCTCATGCCATCTTAACTGTTGACGAGTTGTATTTCGTGATTCTTTTTGCATGTTCTTACTTCTCAGTCTGTTTTCTAGGCTGCCAATCAATGTTTTGGTTAATATTAAATGTTAGGTGGGGTTTTTTTTGGCCTCGGCTGATCTTGAGTGAATGTATCTGTCGTCCATGTCACCTCAGCTGTTGGCGAACTGTATTTCGTGATTCTGTTTGTATGTTCTTGGTTTTCAGTCTATTTGCTAACCTGCCAATCTATAACACTTTGGTTAAGATTAAATGTGGGTTGGTGTTTTTGCCTGGGTTGATCTTGAGTGACTGTATCTGTCGTCCATGTCATCTCAGTTGTTGACAAGATTGTCAATCTTGTATCGAGAGGATGGAAGGTATTTTTAACAAGTGAGGGGTAATTATGAGGTGAAACATATTTCTTTTCATCATATTTTCACTTATCTTAAGCTCTGTACAAGTTAAGAGAGCCTCTAAAAGAAAATATGTCGCCCATTTTGACAAGGGGGCTGACAATTTTGTTTTATGTCCACTGAGGAAACTTTAGTTTTTACAAACTTTATTGAATTCTTTGTACTTAATTGAGGTAACTTCGTTATTGTTCTTACCAGGCAAAATAAAGATGGCACAGTCAGTACAGGTCTTCGGACGTAAGGTATGTTATTAGAAGTTAAATGTGTCAACTTCAAGGGTAGTAAGAAAACCAGAATTTGCTGGTTATTGTGATATGCATGCACCATGGAATATTTGTGGGAGATGTCCCAGGGTTGGGTAATGTTTAAAATGCTGGAATGTTTTGTCAGTGAGTGCCAGTCTTTGAACGTTGACAGAATACTAAATTGGCTATTTAACATGCAAATGTTTTAGTGGTTGAGAAACTGGCTTTTTAAGAGATTTTTCTTGGTCAAGACTAATAGTGGTATGCCTTCTTAAAAAATTATAGAACGTTATTTAAGTACCCATGGGGTGTATGGTTGGTAGCCATACAAAATTAGTTCATGGTACCGGTTCATTTAGTGACAAATTTATATCAACTTAAATTACAGCTGCCAAAGTTTAAATCGAATAAAAAAATGTTGACTGATAAAAAAAGGAAGGAATAACTTTAAAGAACAATTTTCTCTGTACAATACAGTTTTGTTTACAAGCATGAAAAATTTAAATTAACTGAAGAAGTTATTTGATGTATGTAATTTTTTGCATGAAAATTTTCATGAAAATATTTTCCAGCACTTTTTTCAATAATTTGGGTTTACTTAAGTTTTAGGGTCCTCAACCAGAATTGCCACCAGACCAGTTTTTACTTGACCTATGAATTGCTGAGAAAAGCAGTTTTTATAATGTTCAACAGCAGTACATTTTGAATCTCCCCAAGTGCCCATTGCATAAATAGATTCAGCTGGCTCTAAGGTACCTAACAGGAGTAATGGAGCACTTCCCCGGAAAAAATTATGTACCCCTGAGATATGTTTGCAGAATGGGTTCAAAGTAAATGTGGTAGTTGTAAAAGTATGATATTTAAATCTACAAATTATGCCAGTATTTTCAATGCTGAAGTGCATGGGTGGTCAAAAGGAAGAAGGCAGAAAAATTAGGACATACATGCCTATAAATTATATATGAAAAAGCTACTGTAACACCAAAGTACTTGAAGTTTTAAAGCAATTCTTAAATTGCTTTCTCAAATGTTCTTAACTAATGTTGGTTGTACCATTTATATTGTACTACTACATTTGCATTTAAAGAATCCTTGAATGAGAATAATTTTGATGTCTTTTGTTTCACTTCCAGAAACATTGGCATGACCTTTTCCCATTCTGTTATTTTAATACTTGTTTTCTTTAAGACTAGGACTGAATCTGAAAGGGTCGTTTTAATCAGCCAATACTAAAACTTAATTTTATTAGATCATTTGCAAGGTTTATGTATGTTCCCCAGCTGAAGATATTACTCTTTTATCCATAGAATAGTTCATGTTGTTTTGAACACACTTGATTCAGAATGAAAAATTCAGTACAAATTAACCAAGATTCAGCCTAAAATAATTCCGTCTCTAGTGCAGCTTTGAAAAATAAAGTTCCATGTTATTGTATTTAGATTTGAGATTAAGAATAAATACTTTATAGATGTCCAATATGAAAGCAAAAACACCAAAAATGAAAGCAGAGCTTGAACCTAAAATTAATCAGAGTTGCTTCTAAAAAGGCCCAGTTTGAATAAGCTATTTTTCATATAGGAAAAATTAAAGATTTCTGACAAGGAGAAAAAATCTAGATTTTGACAACAGTGCCATCTAGCTAGACTGATTATGAAACATGAGTTCTTTAGAGTCTGCATGTATGATCAGGTTGCAAAGAAAACTAAGAAAAGAAAAAAGGGTATTCAGACTGCCTTAAAACAAAAACAAGTTCTGGTAGAAAAAACTTTTAGAGGCCTTTTTCTGCTGTTTAAGTAATTGTTTGCGGTCTTCAAAGAAGAGCACCTGGAATTTAAAATTGATGGAGACAAGAGGTACAGCTAGGGAAATGGTAATCCTTTGGGACTTTGTTTTTGATTGATCTCATGTTGAGTAGTATTAATAGTATTTTACTATTTTGTAAATAAGTACCTACATGTCATATCATGTAATTTTGATTTGTGATGGTTTTCTCAAATCTGAATTTACTAGAACTCATGTCAAAAAACACCTCAGTATAAGTTGAGGTTTGATTTTCAAACCCAAAATTTGGTGTCAAATTTTTGACTTGTACGCCAGAATTTACAGTGTATGTAAGAATTACAAAGATAAAATTGATATTGCAGTGTAAAGTGCTACATGAGAAATAAGTGGGTTCATGCAGTCATACATTTTATATTTTTAAGCAATGGAGAAATGGCCTTTATCTATTTCCTAATGGAGCAAGGGACTCTCCCCATTTGTAAGCCCATAGTCAGTGCACAGTCATTAGGGTAGTTTATTTATTTGACTTCTAAAGGTAAAAAGAATTTTTTTTATTGTAATAGTAAAAAGTTATAAGCTGATTGATGCATAAATTATTCAATTGTTTGAGTTAATTCAAAGTGGATTTCTGAATATTAATTTTCTCTTGAAGGTTTCAAGTCTAGAATTTATTTAGTTGTCATAATTTAATTGGAAAATACTAAGTTTGATGTAGTTCTGTCATTGTTTCTTCACCAACAGAAAACTGCCACAGCAGTTGCCTACTGTAAAAGAGGAAATGGACTCATTAAAGTCAACGGAGCTCCTGTTGAACTAATCCAACCAGAAACTCTTCGAATGAAGGTCAGGCAATTTTTTATGAAAATGGGTGTATTTAAGATTTTTTGTGTGAAGGCTTTGATGACCCTGGTGACATTTTAAACAACAGTAGTGTGTTTTGTTATATGGAGTTATGCTAAACTATGCTGTAAGATAAGAAATGGGTTAAGAAGAGTCACCACCATCAATTAATCCCAGGTGTCATTGTTTTTTCAAAGATGGTAATTCCTTGAACACAAAAGAGATTGAAGATTAAAAAGCTTACAACAGTACTAATGCTAAAATTGTTGACAGTATCACATTTTTTGAAATAGTTAACTGAAAGATTGTTGATAAAAAGAATAGGTAATTAACAGAATTTTGCTGGACATAAAATCAAATGAACTATTATCACTTAAGATACAAACCCCATTTATAATTTTACATTGTCACTTACACTACTTAACAGATACATAAAAGAATAATGAGCTCAATAACAGAAGATGGCCAAACAAACTTTTGGTGAATTTAAACCATCGACATGTTGCCAGAGTGATTTGCCTTTCCAGCTTTAAAATGATTTCACCAATGTTTTGTATTTTGAAAAATTGTCTGGATTTATGCAGCTTGCTGTTTAATTTTTGCAATGTTTCATGATGGCAGATACTAGATAATAAAAGTGATTGTTTCCAAAGCATAGCTTATTATGAATTGTAAGGTCCACAATGTAAACCACAAGTATCTTTTTCTCTGACTTTTCCCTTGTCAGGGGTTGTTCATGGCATGTACAGTTCTATGCACCCTCCCTCTTTAGCACCTTTGCTGCCATGTCTTTTCTGATACTGTCCTTCCATCTGCACCTCAGTTTTTCTCGTCTTCCTCATCCTGGTATCGCATGACAAACCGTTATAGTCACATTTTCCTGCAGCTTCTTTAGGGCTTCCTCAACACCCAAGTTTTTTCTGATCCCTTTCATTTCTAATCTTGTCTTTTCTGATTATGCCCTTTGCCCAGTGTCACATTTGCATCTCTGCCACATCAAACTGGGTTTCTTGCCGTTTGGTGAGAGGCACAGTTTCCATCCTGTACAGCATTGCAGGTCCAAGGACTTGTGCACCTTGCCCCTCAGCATAACTGGCACATGTTTGTTACATAGAACACTGGCCACTTTTCTCTAGTTGTTCCAGCCAGCTTGGATACACTTTTTCACCAACTTCTTGCTCCCTCATTGGAGAAAGGAAACTTTACCTGTTCAGCCTGTGGGAAGAGAGTTGGGAGCAACTCAATCTATTGTGGTACTTGCAAGCTCTGGGTGCATAAATGGTACAGTGGAATAAAGGCCAAATTGACAGAAAGTAACAGAAGGAGAGGCAACCTGTGACTTAGACCCATGGAAAGTGCATTTGGAGGGTGAGGAAATTAAAGTTGTCCAGAAGTTTTGCTACCTTGGTGACACCCTTGGAGCTGAGGGAGGTGCTGGTGCAAGTGTAACAGCAAGGGTTAACAGTGGGTGGAGTAAGTTCAGGGAGCTGATGCCATTGTTAACCAGCAGAGCTCTGCCATTATCTACTAAAGATAGAGTCTACCAGGTGTGTGTACGTAGCACAATGATGTATGGCAGTGAAAGCTGAAGATGTCAGCCGCTGGGTGTGCCACAAGGATGTGCAGCGTAAGTCTGAAGGACAGGCTCAGTTCTAATGAACTCAGGAGATTGAATCTGGACAGCATTGGCAGCTCTATGCAGAATAGTAGGCTTCGTTGGTCTGGTCATGTGCAGAGAATGGACAAGAATGCTTGGGCAAGTAGATGCAGAACAATCAAGGTGACAGGAACCACTGGCAGAGGAAGACCAAAGAAAACATGGGAGGAAGTGATAAGGATGGATCTGGAAGAAAAAGGTGTCAGCAGAGACCTGGTGAAGGATAGGATAACTTTGAAGTTGATTTCAAGAAAGCGTCCAACACATGCTAGCGTGTAAAATGGATGTAAAACTGAATATGATGATGATGAAGTATGAATACCAAATTTCAAATTGAATTAAAATTCAATGTTAAGAAGTATTTTTAAAAATAAGATAGTATTTATTTATTTATTTAAGCACAGAAAGTAATTTTTAATGACGATGAGAAAAAAAGCATCACATAACAATTGTTCGACATGCCATGGTAAACAATGTTTATTTTTTGTGTTTTGGACATTTTCTAGTACCTTATTTACCTGTAAATTGTAATTATTAATTATATGATTATCAAAATTCTTATTTTAATCATTGGGGGGAGGCCATAAAGAGAATTTGAAAAGTAGGCTGTGAATGGTGCATCTTTTCTTCAACAGTTTCTGTTTAGTTTTACAGTTTTGTATTTTCATTTGTACTTAACTATTGAAGTCTATATGAATGTTATATGCATATTTTAATTATCATATATGGCATTTTGTATATCACAGGTCGTGGTTTTTCAGTCTACTTGGATTGAAAGGAATAGATTTTAAATTTCCCACAGAAATTGTTACCATAATCATGATCTTCATTGTCATAATCATTTCCATCTTTGTTGTTATTGTAACTGTCATCAGTAGTCATCTTAGGCACTGTATCAATTATGTAAATGTTTAAGCATTTCAACTTAAATAGTTGATAAAAATAAGACCCTGGAACTAACATTCACCCATTAAGAATTCCTTTTTTGTTCTCAACTAGTTCACAATAATAATTTAGCAGTGAAGTTTGATGTGCTATTTAGTATGTTTTGTACATTAATTTTACCTCTAAAAAGTAGAGTGACATACAAAATTAATAGTTGCTGGGTGTAGTTTGGATGTATTTTTAAGGAGTCATGAAAATAACGATTTTTAGAATTCTTTTAGAGACTTCATGATATGTGGCTTTATTACACTTGAACTGTATAGTGTAACAGGAACAAAGTAAAAGAAAGCAAATTGAGAAATCCACTTAAGATAAATGAAATCCACAAATGCCTATTTGTACTTATAATTTTTGCAAGTTAAAGCATGTTTTTAAATCAAATTGTATCTATATGCACTAGTGTGCAGGAATATATGCAATACCACTATTCACTACCATAATAATGAATATCCATCAACAAATACACATTAATATTCTTGGCAGCAACAAGCCACTCAGAGTGACAGTGTGATTTGACTCAAGTGCAAACCAGCAAATAGGAATTACTTGGGTGTCTGGAATGCACGTCAATCAATTCTCTCCAGAGAATTATGCAGTGTAAAGAAATAACTAGCATAAAAAATTGAATTACATTTTTCATGATCAAGAAATAAAAAATGTGACACAAGGTGTGAAAATGTAAGGAAACAGTTCACAATAACAATATTTGGTGTAGCTGCCACAAAATTTGTTCTGTCATTTCGTTATCAGGTCACTTTGTATACAGGGCCCAATTAACAGGCCTTTTTTGGCTTATCTTTGTTTTTTGTTTGTTTGTTTTTAAAATTTTTTAAAAATCCAGAAATGTATGGATACTGTACAACTGTACCAAGTCTTGGCTTCTGGCCTTAACTGTTCATTGTTGTACAGGTTATGACAATTTTAGTGTAGCTCAGATTTACTTTCTTAACATTTTACTGATTTCCTGTTACCTTTATTTTTATTTTAGGTCTTAGAGCCTATCCTTATTCTTGGGAAAGAAAAATTTGCTGGTGTTGACATTCGGGTACGTGTCAAGGGAGGTGGAAATATTTCACAGCTTTATGGTAAGTAAATAAGATTTTAAAAGATTGCTATGTTTTGTTTGTTGGCCATTAATTAGGTTGCCTTCATTTACCAAGTAACCTTAAATTGATTAAGTTCTTACTGGCTTATCCCAAATAATAATAATAGTAATGGTACATAGTCATTAAGGGCAACTCATTACCATAAAAAAGTGATCAATTGAATCCAGAGCTAGATATAAAGAATAAAACAGAAAGAAACTTGTTTTAGAACTCGTTGAGTTTTGTTTTCTTACACTCGTCATGTAATCACCATTGAAAAACACTGCAAAAAACTTTCAGCAAAGTTTTTGCAGTGTAAAGTACAGCTTTCAGCAAAGTTTCCCACTTCACATGATCACCAGCCATTTCTTCCATCAAGTTGAGGGTCTTCAGATCAGTTTAGATCTAATCCTTCCAAGACTTCCTTGGTTGTCCTTGGCGCCTTGATCCAAACACCTCCACAGAGGAAAATCTGTTGAACCATGAGTCAGATCGTATCACATGCCCAAACCATCTTAGCCTATTGCATCATCCAATAAAACTAAGCTAGGCAAATAAACAGGGATTTCAATAATGCAAATGCAAAATTGAAATGTATTTTATTACTGAAATAGCTTCCTTTTTTTATATTTTGTTTTAAAATAGTAAAATAATATGTTGGAGCTTGTGACATGGACTCAATGAAATCTCTTATGCAAATAAAGGCCTCAGTATGGTTTGATGCATAACACCACAGGGTAACAACCCCATCTAATATAGTGTTCTCTCATTATCAGTGACATGCTGCCTTGGCCAGTCCCTAAGTAACTTGTTAGTGCTTGGTTCATCACAGTAAAAACGTACTGCTTTTAGAGTACAAATGTCTTGCAGTGGAAGTGGAGTAGAACTTTGGTAATCATACATTTTGTTTGAGTAGCTGTTTGCTTAACTAACTATTTTTCAGTATATTGATTACATTACTTTCTGTATTTTCTTTCTTAGCCATACGACAAGCTATATCAAAGTCACTTGTCGCTTTCTATCAGAAGTGTAAGTGATCCATTTTACCCGTGATTGTTTACATGTTTACATTTGTAGTACATACAGTTGTAGTTGTTGTATTATGAAGTGGTGTTGACTCGCAGCCAAACAATTACTTAAAGTTCAGTGCACATCTATTCAGAAAATTATCTTCTTATGTTAATTTTGTTAGCTGGTTGTTTAAAAGGTAGTTTGTACAATGAAAGTAGGCCAGTCTGGAGTTAAACACCTTCTCTACCCATTTACCTAGACATAATTAATCTGCATTGGGTATGCAGTGGTGAAACCAACGTTAATAGTATAATGTGCAAGTTTGGTGGATGCCAGTAGACGTCATAAGGAGTATGAGGGTGGAAACGGGCGAAGATGTTGAAAAAAAAAATCTTTGGAGACTGCCAAATTAGATGGTAGACTACCATTTAAATGCAACCAGTTTTACCACGTAAAACTCAAGTTTCAGTAGAGGGGGGTTGTTTGCATGGCAGACTGTAAATGTAGATGACACTGAATATCAGCACAAAAATTGTGTTTATTCTCGACAGAGTCAAGTGTCTTGTAAGTAATTTGGTTATTGGTAGTAGGGTTCACGAGAACGTGTGAAGAAATTGCCAACTTTGCATTAAGCCAAGCAAATAATCTGAATAGCTGTATTAAATTGAGTTTTGTGTCTAATTATTGTTAAATGATTTCTTACACCTGCTGCTACATAATTGATAAAAATAACACTGAATTTATTTGTAATCAGAAGGCAGTGTACTTGAGTAAGGCAGTAACGATTTCACAAAATGGCTGACATAACTTCCAATCAAAATGTTTATTCCAAACTTCCCCACAAAAACATTCCATCAAAAGTGTTTTTATAAAAACACTTAAGAAAATGGGATTGCCTGTGGAAGATAAAAAAAGCCACCTTTAAACAATACTGCGCGCAGAATTAAAAAGAAAATAGTATACCACTTGGCCAGCTTTTCGGAATCAGTAGCGTTCCCCGTCAACGCCATGACTTAAGAAAAATGGGAAAATCACAATTTTGGGGAAATCATCGGGTTTTAGTATAAGATGATTATGGAAAAAGTGTTTTGGAAAAAGTGTTATTGCTACTAAATAAATATGTCTTGATGAGACTACTAAATGCCATCTTTTTTTTATTTAGTTGTGGATGAAGCATCGAAAAAGGAAATAAAAGATCTCCTTACAAGATATGACCGTTCCCTTCTTGTCGCAGACCCAAGGCGCTGTGAGGCTAAGAAATTTGGAGGCCCTGGAGCAAGAGCGCGGTACCAGAAGTCCTACCGTTAATTTCATTCTTGCGTATTGTATTTTATGATATGATGCTAAACAATCTAAGACAGGTATATACAGTTTGTGTTTATTGAAACTTTACGCTATCTAACAATTTGATGTGCCCTGCATTCGATTAACCTATCCTTTTATTCCATCCCCTTTCTATGTATTAGGGGGTCTGTTGGTCCGTCTATACCTCAGTCACGCCCATATCACTCTCACAATCTTCGCACAACTTGCCAGACATAATTTGCTGACATGTTTTTGAGTATTAAAATACACTTATTTAGTGTCTTAGATAAAAAATTGGCGCGAGAAATAACTGTCTATCAAAATGACTGACAGCCGTCGCAAGTAACTTGAATCCATTTGAAGACCTTATAAACCTAATGACCTGCCACCACTGAAAAAATGTTTGCACGCCCAAATCGATAATATAGACATCTGCAGTTTTCCATGCTGACAACTCATTTTTAGGGAAAGTAATCTGCATTATTGTGCTGACATAGCTTTACAGAGAAAAACCTCAACCCATATTTCCAAAGAAGTAACAGTTTTATTTTCTTACCAAGAAAAGTGACACTGATAACGGCCGAATCTGGGTCTCGACAGTTCTCTTCTTCTCAAAATGTCGAATCAGTACACTGAAGCTGGCAACAAGAAAGTGGAGAGAAGTGGCAACGACTGAGTTTTAAAGCTGGAAAATATATCACTATCTGCTTCCTTGTCACGATGAATTGGCCACCCGCTATTTCGAAGCAGTGCCCTCAAACGTAAGTATTAAGGCTTGTTTCCACAGAGCTGCATTTTCCGCTGCAGCGGAAAATGCTCACGAGCTTTTTTATTCCGCATCTCCATTGTGTTAAAAAAACCTCTGGACAGACGATTTTTTTATGCTCACGAGCTGCTCGTGAGCATTTAAAAAAAGTAGAACTAGTTCTACTTTTTGAACGTATTTTTTTTCCGCCTGAGTTTAAGAACCAATGATAGTTCAGTATTTGAGACATTACGTAATCTTGTATTGTATTAACATTTTTGCACGGTCATCAAAAAATATATTTCCAGATAACAAAATGGCGGCGAATAGGTATGTCGCGACAAGTTTTGACGAGGATGAAGAAAACGAGGATATCAAATATTTTTAATGAGGAAATTTATCAAAGATTCTTAAAGGAAAAAAAGGAAGCAGAACAGAAACATCAACAGAAGAAAATAATAACGATAGATACCTCAGCCATTTCATCTGACAGTTTTGGTATCGTTCAATATGAACAACAACAAAACTTGTGCATTGCCACTTGATATGTACCATAATGTTATACAAAGCCTTTCACTTGGTCCTGTAACATCACGAATCCTAGATGATTTCGAAATAAAAGGAGCAACCCAAGAAAGAAGTTCTTCGAATCACCTAGGTAGCATTTTGAAGGCTTTGAAGAAATCCTCCACTGAAACCTTAAAAAAGCCTTTATTTCTTCTCTCCAGAAATAGCTTTCTCACCCAGAATTTCCTTTGTCTTTGAATTCCATTCTGAGGGCGTCTTTGTTTACGACACAATAACACAAGCAATATTAAAATCAATTTTTGCTTTTGAAGCAAGAGAAACCTTGTTTATAGCTGCCATGTTTGTTCACATGAAAACGCGCCAAGAAAAAATATACGCTGTGTGGAAATGGGTTGAGGCTCAGGCGGAAAAAGCTCACGCGCATTTTCAGCTACAGCGGAAATTGCAGCTCTATGGAAACAAGCCCTTACGCAGTGTAAAGTTCTTTCTGTGTAACGACATCTTGTTAAACATTTCACTTGTGGCTTGGTTACAGCCAGTTTTGTCTCGGCATCCATGAAGAAGAGGCTAGGTGACCATCTGATTAAATAGATTTTGTTTTCATCCATTCGTTTTGACAGTCCTATTTATGTCATAGCCATTAGAGTACATTGGAGGCACTGGGATGATTTTAATACCGTGGCATACTTCCAATCACCTTTTTGACTTGATCAACAAGTTTTTCTTCTGACAGGAGGTCGAGCAAGGCTGTGATGATAAAAAGGGACCCACAGTGGTAATAAAGATTAATCTAAAAGTTGGCGCATTCCGACTTGCCCAATTTTGATACAGTGGCTGTGCGCAGGATGAGTTGGTAAAAACTTCAACAAGGGGAACTGTACCTTTGAACTTAGGCTCAACTTACAAGAACGTACGCGAAGGTCACAAAATGAATTGCTCGAAAATCAATATTCGCTGTTTGCTTTGATAATATAGTTTAAAATTTTTCACACGCCTTAAATTACAAACTAACCGATATGGCATATATTTTCCGGCCAACACATAACAACATTCCACACATGCTCCACAACGACTGTTTATGATGTAGAACGAGTACTCACTACTTTTACGCTGATCAAGCGTAGTCATGTATCACTAATCTGCAGATAGGTGTTTCCCCAATGTTGACCTGGCAAAATAGGTCCCATAACAATTAAAATGGTAAGTAAAATACAACTAGTATAAATGGGGAATAGATGCGGCTAGCTGATGCAATCTTATTGCTGCTTGCAATCTAAGTTTTAAGGTAACGAGGTACCTTACAATGGGTATATTTTCCGAACAGGTGTGTGCAAGATAAATGGCTTGCACTTGACAAGCTTAAAGTTAGCTGCTCTAAGTTCTTTGCCGTTACCTCTGATTTTCACTTGTTTTCATCATATAGCAATACGTCTCCTACAATATCATGTTACTTCTAATTCCTGTTCTAGGCTTGTGAAATACAACAATTTTACCCCATAATTGGTAAGCAAGGCAAATAACTCCAAAAAAATCCTAAGCACTGGTATCAACAAATCTAGGGAAATCAAATTAGACTACACAGGGTACTCCTGTTACTCTGGTTTCCTTTATATTTTTCACACGCACACCACAGCTTTTTTCCAGTTGGTTTTAAGGGCATGTCTCACCGGAGCTTCCTCTGGTGTGTATCACGGAATTGTATTTGTAATGGTAGTGTGATGGGCTCAACAATCCCATGGTGCCGAAGGTGGAAGTGCCAACTTGTATTCGTAACAAGAAATTTCTCGAGATTAAAATGCTTACTTTAAAGGCTCCCCAGTGATGCCTGAAACCATGCTGAGGCCTTTATTTGCATACACTTTTGATCCTGGAACTTCCTTAGCATAAGAGATTTTATCAACACTCATCCTTGTGGTTGTCACAGTTACCCTTAATATACCCCATAATCTTACTATTACTTTGGTTATTCCTAAGCGTAATCCTACCCTGAGGTAAACGTTTCATACATTTAATGTTCACAAACTTAGACTTTCACATGAAGCTTACTCCCACACTAGCTTATCTAAACTTCAAGTATTGATCTTCGTCTTAACAAAGTCAGGGTCGACTTTCTTAAAAGATTCAGAGTGGTACCTGCATGTCGAATTTAGAAGAGTCTTAAATTAATCCCAAAAACAACTAGTGAATATTACGCCACGAGGTAAGCCACCCCCCCTCTTCCCTCTCGCCAACACATGCCCACAAAAAATACATCTGTCCTTGTTAAATTAAGTATTTAAAAAGTCTTTCTTAATACTAGCTATAAACTCTATCTTTATTTTACAAAACCTAAACCTAATTAAAACATCTATAAGTGTCCGACGTTTAAAAAACCATTCGAACAAGTGATAAACGTGCCCTACTTTGACGAAGCATTATATACAACCCTTACTATACTGCTGAATTTATTACCATACCATGGTGAGGGAGGACATTTGTGATTCCCGACTGAATTTGTTCTCAAATGACATAATGATGCAGAACTTACAATTCTTTTTTAAAACAACCCAGGTGCCTCTTTAAACTTTTAATTACACTGGGGAACAATTTTTAACTTTTCAAAATTTTAACTGGGTTTTACAGCTGATTCCTACCTATTTTGACTTGCTGAAACCAACAATAGTTTCGGAGTTTCTACTATGCGTCCAGATTTGTCTCCGCGCTATATAACTAGAAATTGCGATTTCTTGCCAAATTGAAGTCCAGCATTTGGTGCACAAGCTGGATGAATACCTTTTCTGAACACCTCTGGAATAATTTGGCGCAGGCACAAATAAAACAACTGCTTTATGGTTTATTTAAAGATCCAGTGCACTGACAAGGCTCTTGCGAATGAATAAAGTCACCACAGAGCTTGTTCCAACACACCGAAACAGAGAAACGTGTAAACAATGAACGAACTGCAGATCTGTATCAGCAATTGATTTTATTTTTTTTTGGATTTGCGTACAGACAATGTTACACCGGGAAAGAAGAAGAGTTTGGCAATAGCCATTAAAGTGTTTTGAATTCCTACAGGTTCCATTACTTTATGCAAAGTTGCTGTCATATAAGGACAATTTCACATTGTTAGCCATGGTGCAAAACTCTAGATTTCCTACTGCAAGAATGTGATGAACTTTTCTTAACAGTTCGGAAAGGTAAGCTGATATTAGCACAATACGCATGTAATTAGCTCAGGTCGGGGCAGTACGATTGATGTAAATCCGTTTGTAAGCTTTTCTTTTTTCTAAACAAATTTATTATTGTTATTTTCATTATTATTACTTTTTTTTTTTTTTTACAGGATGGCCAATTCAAAAAAGGATATACACAAATATATACTGTTCATACAAGATCTGTTCTTCCATGTACCTCAGTAAGTGCACTAAGCAGACTTTTCTTCAAAACGCCATGGCTACGTCCTTGAACAAGTATGCGAATTATCCAAATAGTTCGTATTACATCTGTGGCAGCTATACATTAATAGGTCACAGGCTTAATATCAACAACATCACGCGGCAAATCTACTTGGCATAGATATTTTCTAATTAGGTTAGGAGACCAAGACAAAGCATGGGACTAGAAGGATGATGTAACCTGCTGCATAGTTTTACTTAGAGTAGCAAATATTTGTAACGCCACACAATAAGGGACCCAAATGACTACTTACGTTCCATTTTCAACAGGGTTTCTTCATTACTGCGTAGTGAAGTAACGTCACAGTTTTCTTTTGTGACACTAACTTAAGTTCTGTGGGCTCTAAATTCTACCTATGTTTCTTCACACCTTCATGCAGCAATTTCCGGTGTTTAGACATGGTTGAACTCCAATAAATGTGGACACTGCTGACTAACAGCAGCATATTACTAGTGAAATGTTGTCTTTAAATGGAAGAAGATGGTCACACCATCTATGTGCTCAACAGATGGTTTTCACCCCCAAAAAAGTAACAATCCTATTATATATAAAACAAATCAAAATAGTCAATAAGAAAAGTTGCATTATGGAGCTCTAAACCCGCAAAGAATGATTTCTGTGGCCAACGCCTGTTCGAGTTTTCGTGTTAAGAAGGAAAGCCATTCTTTTGTCCACTGTGGTAAAGGTGCTCAGGCTGACAAAACAGTGTGAAGGGTGCGTATGCAGAACCATTAGCAAAAGACTGAAGGAAATTAGATCAGAACTCGGGGATCATTTTTTGCGGATTCTGGACAAACCATAAAAAACCCCTCGTTTTGACTAGCCTGGCCGGAAAATGGAATATCTGTCTAATCCCCTCCCAGTCTTTGCTCCTGAAAAAGTTGACACAATGAGTTAGCCTGTCTATCTCTCTCGATTAGCACATTGATGAGCTCCCCTTTATGTATACCTATTGTGGTGGGTTTTTGATTATCAGACATGTTCTGAAAAGTGCCAAGGTAAACTATTGCTTCAGTTTTTACCAAACTCTGTCTTCTCTTTATCTAATCCCAACTTCTTCCTTCAAATGCCTCTTCTCCTTTCATCAAGAAACCTTCCAACTTATAAACAAGCTGCCCATATGTCTACCTGTAAAAATTACATTTACAGTACTAGAAAATTACCCTTGGGGAAAAAGCAAGAATATAGATATTACCTGTGTTTGATAAATTACACACAAAAAGGACTTTGAAAAACTATGGAGAAGGAACAAGCCGGCTTTTTACCACAGGCTTTGGAGATAGCACTCGAAGCATGATTCTTTTTGCGGAGTTTCATCTGATAACAAGCTAGGTCTGAATCTTTTAAACAGATTTCTTTTCCTGATGACTGATTTCTTCGCTGAATAATCTCTTTGGCAGTTAGTTCACCAGAACGAATACGAGAACTGAGATTATTGATAGCAATCTCAAAGGTAAGTTGGGTGACAGGCTTACCGGTGCGTTCAATGTTTAACAGTTCATGCTCGAGTTCTTTGATGCCTTTATCGACGGTAGCGTTGCTAATTTTGTTTGTAACACGTCCAAAATCCAGAACGATATCATGCGAAGCTAAGGTGTTATGATCCTTTAGGGACTGAAATCCTGTGGCATTATCAACTCGGATGATAAAGGTTGGACTGCGAAGAAAATTTGCGGTGGTGAGAATTGCAGAGCGCAGATTGTCAGCTTTTTTCTCGGGGACAAAGAAGGCTGTGGTAAAATTGGGGAAGGCGTCAAGCGACACAAAGATTTTTTGCTTGGTACGTCTCAAGACATCAGATGCGAATTGCGCCCCTGGGTGTTCTGGTGGTGTAGACGAAGACAGGACATGTATTTCAAAAGGGAGTCGCTTGAGGGATTGCCAGACATTGCAGTCGGATGTTGTAGCTTCGATGAATGTACTACTATCCAACGAGTAAAAGTGACGATCGAAAACTTTCTGTAGTTGATTCCTTGTTGGGTGATTTAACTGTAAGTGTAAAGCCGTTCTCAGAGATAGTTGCAACACAAAGATACCGTTTAACATCTGTGATCTGTCTTGCTTTCCTTGATGGGCGCGTCCCTTGTTGTAGGTGGACAAAGGTGCGGCGAAGGGAAGGACACTCTTGTTGTACTGAGTGCCACATCTTATCATTTAAAAACGGAACACGGGCAGAACCGGAAAGAATGTCGGTAACCAAAGCATTGTTGACAAAAAAATCGACACTTTCTTGGACAAAGTTGCAAGTCTGGCATGATTGATCAATGCAGGAGTTGGGGTGTCGTGAGCTAAAATCATTTTATCTATTGGAAGAACCGTTAATGAATGACACGTTGACATTAAATTCGCTCAAGGTGGAGAGAAAGGTGGAGACTCGGTTTGACGCTGAGAAGTGTCCCTTGCAAAACGTTTGATATGCCTCCACACAGGGTTTACTGTCGGTCAACACCTGTACATGGTGATGAGAGTCACGAATGTAAGGTGCAAAGTTACGGGCTGATGATGTTATTGCGAGAGTTCATGCTTTCACTGGAGCCAACTAATCTGGTGTGACTTTAGTTTGAAACTGAAGAATCTACCTACATGGCGTTGGTTGTCTCGGTTGATAAAAAGGGTTGCTCTAAGTCCCTGGTTGACGAATGAAGCATCGACTGTTAAACCGAGTTTATCTTCTGGTCGAAGTTTGCAGATAGTCTGCGGAGATTTGACTGCATCTTGACAGTTTGCAAATTGTTTCAGGAGATCTTCTGTCCGATTGATTTGCTGCTGTCCTTGCAAACCCTTAATCGAATCTTCCAGAGGTGCGAAAAGAGAGGAATACTTCAGTATACATCTGGAAAGGGCTTTGAACGCGCAAATAAACGACTTTATCGAGGTACAGGTTGAGGGAGGTTTGACTGTTCCAAGTGGAGTAATCTTGTGGGAACGTGGTGTCAAGGTACCATTTCGATATTTCCAAACGAGGATGGTAGTCTCAATAGGACAGACGACAGTCCCGGCACCAGTCATTTCGATGGCGTGGGTCCGAATCCCACCTCTGTCACCACGCCAGAACTTAACTTAACCAGTCTTAAATGTGGATAGAGATAATAAATATATATATATATATATATATATATTTACTCAATCTGCAAACAGTACTGTTTCGCCCTTTGTAGGCTCATCAGTGCAGCACAGAGCTTCTGAGACATAACTCTCTGGCCATGTTGCCGGAGCAATGACAACTTAAAGAGTTATTGTGGGATCCTGCCAGAGTGCTCAAACCACGCATGCACAGTGACCATTGCATTACGCTAACAACAGGTTCCCATCTCAGATAGAGTGCTTAACCAAACTTTCGTAAGGGAGCGTTATATATATATATATATATATATATATATATATATATATATATAATATATATACTAAAAAACAGTGATTTCTGACTTGATAACGCTGATCAAAAGCTTTCCTCGAAAGAGCGCAGCACTGTGATTACTCTTTATTTTTAAACAAAGATATTTATTTGCATGATGTATAAAAGTTTTGGGGAAAACTGGATGGCTTAATACTGCTGATGGCAGTAACAGAAAAACCATTCCAGAAAGTATGCCAAATTATGTCGCTTTTCCCCCGTCGATATTGCCAACTCCATTAACATATTCGAGACTCCTTTCCCAGATAATGTAAGGGATGTATCTGATGGTATTTTTCCAGAATCGGACGAGGAAGAAGATGCAGAGATTGAAGATAATAATGACAGAAATATTTGTGATTTTTTTTTTCGGATTCTGTAATTTTTTAGTTCTGTCTTTTTATTTAAATCTTGTGTTTTGGCTAGAAAAGTATATGTCTACTAAAAATTTGGTCTATTTTCTTACTTTTCCTTCCTGTTGCAAGATTACTGTAAATAAATTGAAAAAATTAAGCAACCAATAGGCAACTTAAGATCCAAATTTTGGCTAAAAGATTAGCAGCTTGAGATCTAATGAAAATCCTAAATTGCTTACAAGGGAAAGGTGTATGTATCTTAGGTATATAGTTGTTACGTTATAGTTGTTTTTACTACCTTGAAAAGGCTTTCTTGCTAGAAAACATTTCCTTGAACTGATTACTTCCCCCTCAAAAGCTGTGCTTCATTATCAGTACCTACTCTCTTAGAACTTCCTGAGCTCCTTTGTTCATATACTAGATTATACTTACCAGATTACTACCTTTCATCGGGTATCACCATGCATTGTGATTTTCGTCCTCTGAGCTGCAAGCACCTTTTCCGCACAGTATATTGACCATATCCGGATATCTCTCAAGCTCGTTTTAAAATAGCCTGTTGCCGAGCAAGACCTTCATTTAGTGATTGCTCATTAGAGTCTACCGGAGCGCCAGGCTCGTCTTGCTCTAGGCGGACCAGCTGGTAAGGTGATAGCTCTATACATTGCCTCAACCGTCTTGTCTAGGTTTTGTTTGGTGCCTTGTGGAAGGCACATCAACTTTCCCTCACAAAATCTTTCTTCAAGATGCTTTGGTTCTGTTTCATTCTGACTTCCTCTAACTTTGGTTGAGATACATTTTTGTATAGTTTTCATGTCACACATTGTCCGGTTCAGAATCTCCTAGAACTTATCTCCTGTGAGTACTCCTTTAGTCTTTTCTATATTGAATGTTAGGCAAAAAAGGACATTGGATTGTGTTACCATTAACTTCGCATGAAACAAAATTGCTTAATTTGTCAAGAGGGTGCGTAAATAGTAATCAGCTTATACCCCAGCACCCATTTGCTGCTTAAATACAGTAACTTGTCCATTAGGGTGTGTCACGACAGTGTGGGTTAAAGGTCTGATGCTTCACCTTCAAATTCCAGTTGAAAAGGATGTGTATTTTCTATTTTCTACCAGAGTAAATGAATGAGTAACCATCCTTTTTTATGTTTCCACTGTCCTTCCAATGAACTTTACTAATTACAAATATGTCGCATTTTAAACCTTTTGCCTCCTGGATCAAGTAATCGAGTTTTCCTGGTTGATATAGAGTACGCGCATTCCACATGTCAACTATCAGAGATCACTTTCTAGATTCTATGGTGACAATATCAGGCCCTGACCTATCTGGTGAGTTTGGGTCAGACCCGTCATTGGTATCAGCTTGACACTCTCTAGGCGATCTCTCTTCCCTGTATTTATTTACAAACGTTTCAGCTGCAGGGGTCTCAGAATCAACGCTATGACTAGAGCTTGAGTTTGTAAGATCCATTACTGACTATGAGGAGTACATGTTAGGTTCTAGCACCTTTCCACGGTGGCAGGCCACATTCAACTGATGCATCTTCGAAGTGCCCCTGGTCTACCACACACTTTGCTACTCCACCTTCATGCCAGTGACCTGTAAATGGTTCACATGCTACCTCCGCTGTCACAGTCGTCGTGTACTCGAGGGAGACGTCCCTCAGTTGAATCACGTTTAACCTCCCTCACTACGTTTAGCCCGCCAGCTGAAGTGGTTTGCCGGGTTGTGGCCGCTGCCGTGCACTAGCAGCTACTTGGAGCCAGTAGTGAGAGTTGAGCGATTGGAATACGGTCCCGTGTGATCAGCCAATAGCTGAAGCTAAAGCAGCTGCTAAAGTCAACACAGGTAGTACCTCAATCAATGCGCCACAACCCGGACACTCCAGCAGGATGATGAAAGAAAATTTGAAGCTATGGAGATAATGGTGTTGGAGAAGAATGTTGTAAGCTCCCTGGACAGCCAGAAGAACAAATAGGGTAGCGTTGGCCCAAGCTGGAGTAAGGATAGCCTTGTTCTCTGTCGTTAGAGTTAGGCAGCTGCACTTTGTAGAGCTTGTTGTAAGGCTGGAGGAGTTTTATTTCAGTGAAAAGACTAAGGGACGACGAGGAAGAGAAAGATCAAGAGTAAAACAAATGGATGGACTGGCGAAGATAACAGATGGGAGATGCCCAGCTGATCAAATGATCAAAGTGATGAGAGACAGAGATACGAGGCAAACCGAGGTAGCCTACACCCAGCAGGGTATCGCACATGAGTAAGGTAAGGTACAATGCCAGCCAGACTGTCCTGCATGGCTAGGGCACTCAGATCTGTCTTACTACAGTAAATAAGCATAAACATTGCTGCCCGACCTTAAGAGCTTCAGACAGTTGTTTATCTGGTCGACTTGTAAAGATTAACACCATAACTGTGACAAAATTAATGTTTTTGATTCAGAATTTTCAATGGGGTCCTTTTTTGTTAAGCGCACACATGCAAAGATCGCAAGTAAGCCAAAGAAGGAAATATATTTCTGCTAGCTGCCTCGGTTGGTGCATGCAAGCTTTAACCCATTATTTTTGTAAGACACAAGAATCCATTTGGATTTTAAAGCTAGAATAGCCAGTAAATTAAGCGTGACATACGAAAGCAACAGCATGGGATGGTTAACCTTTTAATTATTCACTTAATAGTTTAGAGAATTAATGCTCAAAAGGCCAAGATAAGGAGATCTTCCTTTTTGATAACTGCACCGCTCATCTTCCTTTCAATTTAGAACACGTACAACTGACTTTTCTTTCACCAAATATCACCAATATGCCGAAACCAGAGGACGCTGATGCCATATAGGAGACAAGGCTACGATATCGCAAACGCCTTCTACGCCATTGCTCAGTTCCCTTGGTGAACGCCATTAAAGTTTTCCAATAGTTAAGTTAGGTCGTGCTATGTACAGAGGGAGTGAAAATTATGCGCTCATTAAAAGTAGCACAAGCCCTTAGGAGCCAATCCGCCAAGGATGCTGTTTGCCAAGGCCAGGACATCCGACAACAGAATCATTTTCATCACCATCATGTTCTACAGTCCAACAAACAAGACGGATGAGGAGGTCAAGGAGAGGATTGCTTTAGACAATGATCAATAGTAGACATGAGAGGAAGATGGTCATCTTCATGAGCGACTTCAACTCAGAAATCGGAGAGGGCAACTAGGGGTACACAACAACCATGGAAAGACATGGACTGTTTACTATGAACCAAAACTACCAGTTGTTGGCAGACCTGTGAACAGAAAACAACCTGGTTATTTATCAGTGAGTCTTTTCACACAAGGCCGTTCACAAGATAAACTGGGTATCTTTTGATATGAATATGGAAAACTAGAATGACCACATCTGCATCGGTTCCATGTTTAGGAAATCTCTCCTTGATTGAGGTGAAGCAATATATCACCACCTGGTAGTTGGCAAGCTTTAATAAAGCTAAAGAGAGGTACAATCTCCTTGTCAAGACTTAAGTACAATATAGAAAAGCTATAAGACCAGAAATGTGTAGAATAATACCGGGTGACAATGAGAAACAGGTTCGAGGTTCGGGGCGGATTGAAACGATATGAACTTTTTCATCTTAATTTTATGATGTTAAGACTCATTATTAAGATTTGAGGGATAATTACTACGATTTGAAAGATCATCACCTAGATTTGAATTTGATAGTTACATCTGGAAGTTTGGCCTCCTTGCTCTTGGGCAAGAAGGATCTTCGACCGCCACCTTGGATTTTAAAGATCATCAGTACACCATTCACTGTTTTCAACAAAGAAAAATCTATTAGAAACTTCATCAAACTGTAAATACCCTTTACTATTTTAATATCTGCCGTAGTTATAACAGACCACCAGAATATTGTAGGCAATCGTAACATCTTCTATCTTTGTAATTCATTAGAATTTTTTACTTCGACTTGTACCCCATTTACACGAAGAATGTGTACTGGGACTACCAGGGGAAGCGGTCCCAAGTGGCTGCCCTGACCTATGCCTTGAACGACTCGTATTTATTTGCTTCAAACTACCCTGACTTTACCTCACTTTACAGAAAGGAAAAGCCACCGCATTCCCGATCTTCATGTCGCAAACTTTATGGTACTCCCAGTACTCGTTCTTCTTTTAGTAAACATTGGTCAATGGCTTACATGCAGTTTCCTCTGTCGGTACTCAGACATCAAATATAAATACTTATTCCTGAAAACAAAGAAATCTGCCAGAAAACAATCTAGATTCAACATTTTACCGAAAATAATCATATTTCTCCTTATAATCATNGATCTTCGACCGCCATCTTGGATTTTAAAGATCACCAGTACACCAATCACTGTTTTCAACAAAGAAAAATCTATTAGACACTTCATCAAACTGTTAATACCCTTTACTCTTTTAATATCAGCCGTAGTTATAACAGACCACCAAAATATTGTAGGCAATCTTAGCAGCTACTATCTTTGTAATTCATCAGAATTTTTTACTTCGATTTATACCCCATTTACACGAAGCCTGGGTACTGGGGCTATAAGGGGAAACAGTTCCCAAGTGGCTGCCCTGACCTATGCCTTGAACGACTCGTATTTATTTGCTTCAAACTACCCTGACTTTACCTCACTTTACAGAAAGGAAAAGCCACCGCATTCCCGATCTTCATGTCGCAAACTTTATGGTACTCCCAGTACTCGTTCTTCTTTTAGTAAACATTGGTCAATGGCTTACATGCAGTTTCCTCTGTCGGTACTCAGACATCAAATATAAATACTTATTCCTGAAAACAAAGAAATCTGCCAGAAAACAATCTAGATTCAACATTTTACCGAAAATAATCATATTTCTCCTTATAATCATATCATTTGATACTAAATTAATCACAAAAAGGCAAAATGACACGAAAATTTACTAAAAGCTGGGGATTTTTACCAATGAATACCTTATCGCCGTTGAAAGCATTCTATCAAACCATCTAAGAGAATACTCATCTATTTATGCTTTGTCCAAATTAAAATTTAGGAAAAACTTTGCATATTTAAAATTCATTCTGCTACTTTCAGGAGATATTAACATACACATTGGCCAATAAATTACCCATGCCGTAATTGTAGTAAACAAGTGAGGAATAGACAAATACCATGTAAAAAATGTAACTTAAGGATTCACAAAAAATGCACATAGCACACAGGGATTCAAAAAATATAGAAGTGATTAACTTCACATTCCAACCATGCCTAACTAGTGTTACTAAGGAAACCAAACTGTCTGATAGTTGGGACCAGCTCCCCTTTTCAAGTCATGATTACCCGTTAAAAGATCCTCAAGACCTTCAGGATAATATGCTAGAGCCCAAAAATTTGGATAATTGCCCCAATAAAGATACATGGAAGGTTTTCAATAAACGTGGACTACATCTTATCCATTTAAATGTTAACAGTATTTTATCTAAAATTGACGAACGTCGAGAAATTGTAAAGAAAACAAAGGTTTGACAGAGACCAAACTTGATGCTGTTGTACCTGATGATGAGATAAACACTGACATATATGAGTTAACGAAATCGAAAACGTAGTCTTAGATATTTTACTTCCAAAAACTAAGCCTATACTTGTAGGAATAGACTTGCTATGTTCCCTTTTAAAACACGTGTGAGAAGAAGATGAAATACCATAGGACTGGAAAGAAGGGTAGATTGTGAAGATAGCAAAAACGGGGATCTGAGTGACTGCAGGACCTACAGAAGAATGGTGTTGTTGTCGGCTCCAGGGAATATCTTCAACAGGATCCTATTGAATACAATAAAACCAGTTGCTGATAGTTTTATTAGGGATGAACAAGAAGTGTTTCGACTAGGTAGGTCTTGCATTGACGACATCGCCACTCTGAGCATAAATGAAGGCCCAGTCTCTCAAGTATAACAGTTTACTGTACATTATCTTAATAGACTTTGAAAAGGCCTTGGGACTCTTAAACAAGGTGTCACTATGAGATTGCTAGGAAATGTATTACCATCAAGCAAAACATCTAAAAACGTATGACACGTCAAGTTCTGCATAGTGGAACAACGCCAGAAAAGTTCAACATCAGAACTGGAGTTAAGAAGGTCTGTCTACTTTCCCCATTCCTTTATCTGTTGACCATTGACTGGGTAATAAAGGAGTCAACAAAAGACAAAACAAATTACATTATTGGCTCCAGTTAGATGATGTAGACTTTGTGGAAGACCTTGCTTTTCTAGGAAACATTCGGAAACAGATGCAAGACAAAATCTAAACCCAGGAAGCCACTACATCAAAGATAGGACTGAGCAAAAACCGGCAAACGCCAAGCTCATGAAAGACAACACAACGGACTCTCCCAGGATTAGGCAGGAGAAGAGGGAGATAGAAAGCTAGATTTATTTAATTATCTTAACCCATATTCTCCCAAGCATGTCCCCCTAACTTCTTTTATTACCAAAATTGGTGTAAATATCCGACTTAGGCTAGAATAGATGTGTAAAAAGTTTGATTGAAATCCTTTGATGGGAAAGGTGTCTTTTAGCTATGTCTACTTTTGTAGACATTGGTAGGATCTGTTAGAAAAAGCAAGTGTGAAAACGCAATTGAAAACAACTCATTATGTTTTACATTGATGATATTTGCATCTTTTCAAGCTATTTAAAATGCTATAATCATAAAATGAGACAGTCTAGAAGTCAATTCAGCTGTTTTTGAATAATTCATTTTTCATGATAGAGCTGAAAGCAAAGCTTGATATGCATGCTCTTCTTACACTTATCGCACCTATTTCGGCAACTTCGCTGGCAGACAACACACTTTCTTACAGGATCAGACTCTGGATAGTGGCCAGTGTTGTCAGATTCCACCTCAATTTGTACGTCGTGGGAAGGACCAGATCTAGAATCAGCTGATGGTCGTTGGATGGCCCTCTTCACCAAGATAGACACAATGTTGCGTCGAAATGATTTCTGGTCAATCGCAACATTGGATACTAAGCGATATAGACGCCAGGTAAAGACCATCAACAAGTTGAGAGCATTCACAACTAATGGCCAATACCATTCCTTCCCCTTAATAATCAGTCTAAGATCAGACAGTGCACGGTCAAACAAATCTACTCTTCCCATTCCCCTGTTTTAAGCTTTTACTACAGCAGGCTGGGATACAGATGTCTTGGCTTTTCCTTTTACCCATCGTTTTGCTTCACCGAGAGACTGCACACCTACAGCATTGCTGCATAATGTGACTACAGCATTGTCATTCCATCTTACTACTTCGATGTCTCCCTCTGAGCGATAGTCAAATGAGCCACGTGGTAAGCGTTTAATACGTTGAACATCTTCGACTGGACAACCAGCCATTCTATTAGCTCGTAATGTGCCAGTCGCACGAAAACCTTCGTTCTTTAGATGCTTGATGAGATCGTAAAAAGTGAAAAAGTTGTCAAAAAATAAATGGTGTTCAGAAGAGTCNTCAAAATTTATTGACATGAACTTTTTGTGTAACCTTCAATAACAAAATAAAAGTATGTTTATTAGACAGAATCACCCTTGTAAAGTGTAAATACAAACTTTAAAACTGTCTTTACTGCCGGCTACCTTGCCAACACAGCAAAGTGCAGAACGTGGTTGGGAGTTCAGATTTTTTTGAAAATTGGCACACTTCTTATATCTTATACTGACACATAGTACCAAACTAAATATCAGTTTATAGCTCATCTTGCCTATCATCTATCCTAAAATAACGAGGGACATAATTTAATGCCAAATATGCTCCATGTGTCTATAAAACAAGCATTGGATTAGAAGTCTACTTTTGTAGACATTGGGAGAATTTGGGTTAAGGGGTGTTACCTATGACACAAGTGGGGCCAAAAATGACAGCATGTCAAGAATAGGCAAGGCGAGAACAACATTAAATTTGCTTGAGAAAGTGGTGAGTTTAACAGAGATAGCTACAGTCACCAAGATCAGGATCTTCAACCTAAACGTAAAGTCCTTATTGCTGTATGGAGCTGAGACATGGAGCACAATAAAAACTTTAGACGGACAGGTCCAGTCTCTCATCATCAAATGCTTGCGTAGGTTTATCAGGATTTGGAGGCCAAACCATATTAACAACCGTGACCCATAGTAATGCATATGTCATCTTTTCCCTAAAGTCTAGATCAAGAGAAAGTAATGAAATTGGATCGGTAACACCCTAAGAAAAGACGAGGGTAACATTACTCGGCAAGCCTTGGTATGGAACTCTTAAGGCAAGAGGAGGAGAGGAAGTTCTAGGTTTCTGAGCATGTGTAACCTGGCGTAGTAAACTAGAACAGGAAAAGACGAAGAGTAGGCAGGACACACAGGACAGACAGATATGGAGAGAGATTGTAATTTTTCTATGCTTCATGCCGGAGTGAAAAGGGTTAGGTCAAAAAAATCTAGGACCACCGTTTACAAAATAAAGAAGATAAAACTATTCTTTTTTCAGACGAAATCATGGTAATTTACTCTATTTTCTGAAATTTTTTTGGAATAACATAGTGATCAGTAATTGGAAACTTTACTGGTGCTGTGCATATTCCACGATCATTAAAAAACACATCCTTCCACTTACCACCGTCCCAAAATATTACAAAATCTCTATCCCTAATGTCAAGTATGTCTTTCAAAGGAGCACCTTCAACGTTAAAATATTGCTCTAAGTAGTCATTTGGAAATCTTCTCCTTGGATATGGTCGATGAGCTTTATTGATGCCAGATAGACCCCAAACTGTGATCGTTTGTTTATGTAAAATTGCCTTAGCTCGATACATGGTATACACTGCTGAAATAGGCCAGCTTACCTTTTCTAAAATGATATTGTATGGTAGCAAAAGAGGTAATGCCTTATAATGATACCCAATGATGCGAGTATCAATAAAAAATGATGGTGTAACCCAAGGCATTTTCATTCCCCGAGGACATATTTTATCAAATTGGTACTTTTGATACAAGCGTATATTTTCGCCACTTAGTTGAATAAGGTTAACAACTCCATATGCTGGACTGTGAAGTATTAACATTTTTTCATAGTATCTCCATGGTGATAACCCGTCTTTGACTTCACGAATGGCTCGCTTGTAATTTTCTTTCTTCATGAACATATCCACTCCTTCTTTAGTTCCATCCTTAAGCTTACATTTGGCTAAAAGATCTAAATATGTTTCAGTATAAAATAATTCAACATCATCATCGATAAATATATGATAAAAGTATTTCTTTCCACTATTTTTAACATAAAGGAAGAGAACGTTACGGCCAGTACTCCACGTCGTATGATTATGTTCAATATACGTGAAATGAGCTGGAGTATCTAAAGAGGTGCATTTTTTTTTGAAAGAGAGAACGTAAACGTCTATCAAAGAAGCGTTTCCCAATGCAGTTTGTTCTGTCAAATAATTTGAAACACATTCCTCTACTTGTACATAATAAACAAATTGCTTGTCGAATTGTATGTCTCCAAAGCTGAACTGTGTGAAAAACAGAATTGAAAAAAAATTTGTTAATTGTGGATGCAGTAACTCTTGAATATATAAAGGAAAATACAACTTGAATGTTTGCTTCATTTAAAATTGAACGAAAACAGGGAGAACTGTCTGCTATAAATGAATCAAATTCTACCTTGTCAACATTTTGAACTAATAGCTACAATAAATGTGAGCTTAAAACAAATGCACTTTCTGTCAAGCAGGTGACCAAGGTCAACAAAGTGATATAAGAAAAACAAATGTAAGCACTAAAAAGCTTACTTCTTCAATTATGTTATTACTTCAGTTTTGGTTCAAAAAACTTGCCTACTATAAAATTTTGAAACTATTAACTTCCACTACTAATACCACTACTGCATCAAAAGTTCAACTACTACCGCCGCTGCAGTTGCTACTGTAACTACTACCTCTACCACAACAACAAATACCACTATTACTCTGCAACAACAACTACTACTACAACTACTATCGCTCCTACTATAACTATTAATACTAATACAACTACAACAAATATTTCTTCTACTATTAAAACAAATAAAATTTCTACTACCCCTACTTTTACTACTACTGCTACTGCTGCTGCTGTTTTTACCACTACCACAACTACTGCTACTATTCTTAGTACTACTACAAATACTACTTTTAGTGCAAGTCCTAGTACCACTAGGACTTGCACTAAACTACTACTACTACTACCACTACTACTACTACCACTAATCCTACTACTATTACTACTACTGCTACTATTACTATTATTACTATTACTACTACTACCACTACTACTACTACCACTAATCCTACTACTATTACTACTACTACCATTACTACTATTACTATTACTACTACTGCCACTACTACTACCGCTACTACCACTACTACTACTGCTCCCACTAAACCAAAAGTAAGTGTACAACTACAACTTATATTACTTCATTATTAAAACAAATAGACTTCTTTCTACCTCTATGACTACTACTACCGCTTTTACTACTACTTCTTCTACTACTAGTACTACTGCTCCTACTACGACTACTAGTAGTAAAAATACTAATCCTGCCACTACTACTAGAAATACTACTACTACTCCCAGTACTATCAGTACTACCAGTACTACCACACCTCCTACTTTTAGTATTTTATCATTATAATATTTTTACTACTATTTTTAGCATTACTCTTCCTGTGTCTTCTAGCACCGTTACCAATGCTGCTACCGCTACTCCAACCAAAGCTGCTATTGCTACTACTGCTACTACTACTACTACTACTACTACTACTACTACTACTTGTAGTAAATGATTAACTACGAATTGACCTCACGTTGGGCTTTAATCAACAATAAAACAGCTCAGTGTACAACATGGCGTCTAACAATACAAATGACCGCTGACAATAACAATAGCTGGCTCATAGTCCACAGGGAACCCGAAATATATATATTGTCTTATTAAATATCAATTGAAGTGAAGGTCGTCTATTACGACATTCACCCTGTCCTTTGAAGATCAAGCCTATCTACTGGACGCCTGATTCTCTCAGAGCACCTTACAAGGTTGAGTTCAGCATTAGTAGGTATGCTAGTTTGGTCTGTGGCTGTTGGTACCTCTTGTGATGGAGGAAGACTTTCACTTGTGGTTTCAGACACATTTTCTTGACGCTGGATCTGAACTTGAGTTGTACATGGAGGTTTGGGAGCAAGATGCTTCGTTGATACTATTGTCTCTCTGCCATCCTGATAGCGTACGAAGGTATAGTGTGGGTTTGATTCGAGAAGTTCCACCTCTTCGACTAATGGATCAGTCTTATTTGTGCGAACATGACGCTTGAGGAGTACTACATCTGGCTCTGCCATCCAAATAAGAATCGACGCACCAGAAGAGGATCGTTTAGCAAACTTGAAGAAGCGCTCATGAGGAGTCTCGTTTGTGGCAGTACAAAGTAATGAGCGGATGGAATGGAGGGTATCCGGTAGAACAACTTGCCAATACTTGCTGTGTAGATTCTTAGATTTCAAAGATGTTTCAACAGCCTTCCATACAATACCATTATATCGTTCCACCTGACCATTTCCTTCAGGGTTGAAGCTTGTTGTTAGACTTGTTGCAATACCTTTTTCCTTTAAGAAAGCTTGCAGTTCATGACTCATGAAGGATGAACCCCGGTCAGAATGGACATACGCTGGCATGCCGCACAGGGAGAATAGTGTAGTTAAGCACTTGATTACTCTAGACGTTGACATATCTGAGCACGGAAACACAAACGGGAACCTAGAGTATTTGTCTACTATGTTCAGGAAATACTTGTTTTCATTGTTGCTAGGCAATGGACCCTTGAGGTCTATATTGATTCTTTCGAAGGGTTGAGTCGCTTTAATGAATGGGACTTCCTCCGGCTTGTAATAATGAGGCTTAGGTTCAGCACAAACTTGACAGTGCTTTGTGACACGCTTTGCCTCATCAGTGAAAATTTGCATGCTGTTAAATTTATATGAGAATGGGTCACCAAACAATTGAAACAGGTTCATTATAAATATATTTTGTAGCAAATTCTAAATTTAAAGACAAAATATAACACAATACCTTGTCCCATATTGGACACATAACTGAGTTTCAAAACAAGGCTACAGCAAATTAATACTGACAGAACAATGGTCATAAACAAAATGCCACACGACAATATGATGTGGTTGAAAAAACTGAACTCAATATTACTCCATGACAATCATTCTATTTTAGCAAAGTTCTAAATGTCTGAACTCGTTTTGATCTCATCATATATTTGTACCACAAAGAACAAACTGTCAGTTAATATTTGCTGGTTGACTTTTCTTAATGAAGTATGTTACATCAATGCTGCAGCTAAAGATTCTGGTAATTCAAAGTTCTGCATTTCTTACTAAAGTGGTCCAAGTCTTGGTTTGTTATTCAGTGCTTGGTCTTCTTTAGATCTATGTTCTTTATCATACAATCATCCTGTGTCAAAATTTCTCTATTATATTCAATACTTCTGGGGCTATACTTTAAAATGGTTGCTGATAAATGAGAGCACACTGTACAAATGGCTGAACAGTTATTGTAATTGGCAAAATCATTGGATATAGCTTTCCTGGGGAATGTTTCATAGCACACAATCAGTAGCCATACACCTAATACTTCACTTAAATATTTCTTGCCTTCTGTAACTGTTCCAAATGCTGGTACTAAACTTAAGGGCATATTTTTCCTGTAACCACATCAGCTGTAGGCAACTCCTCTTGGTTTCACTGCTTTAAAAAATCGCTGCTGAGCTCTTCTCCTGACGAACTATGATTGTCACAACTCAGACTGAACACATTTACTTTAAACGCTGGTTTTTCAGAGTTTATTTTAATGTCGCGATGTGTTCAAGATATAAGAAAATTATAAATGCCCATAGATAAATGCCCATCATTTATCTGAGGCGAAGCTGCATTTCCTCTTTTAATGGTAGGTGTATTAAGGTTTTCTATTATAGGTAAAGGGTGCTGGCTTCTTGATTGGTCTTCTTAGTCTTTCCCTTCCTTATCACAGTTGGTATGATCCGGTGCTTCATGTTGATTATAAGGCTTATCCTAAAAACCAAGGACTGTTGTCAGTTTGTTGCCAAGAGCACCCCAGTAATCAATAGCTTCTGCAAACATAGTAACACCATTCACAACTGTCTGTGAATGTAATATTATTGAAGGTGCTATTTCACTAACTTATGGTCCATAAGTTTAATATCTCACACTGAAAACATACTATGTAATAACAGGTGTCAGTTTATCAAAGTCAGTGATTTCCTACTTTGTAGCCAGTGAATACAATAGACTAGCACTTATAAAAATTTACTCAAACCAGTAGCTTCTTTGAATCAAGATTATCTGTTATCAACTGATGACCACATCAACATCCTAACAAAAGCAACTTGTGTACCTGTTCTTCTTTCTTGGGACCATAAATTTAAAGAGTAAAGTATTATACACCATTAATACAACACATTGATTAATGATTATCCTAAACTAAAAATGATTTTTCCAAACCCTCCTATTTTATCACTCAGGAAAAAACAACGACCTTAAAGGTACCTTGATAAAATCTAATATTTCTTATTCTCCACCAGCTAAATCTGGAAAATCCTTTGCATGTCAAAATCAATTTTATATATATGTAAATCCCATTAGTGGTTCAGATAATATAAACAACATTACTGGGAGATTACGTTTTACACAAGGAGGAAATTGCTCTTTATCTAACTTAATTTATGCTGTTAAATGCATGAAACACAGGTTGATTTATGTAGGATACATTACACATCCGTTAAACGAGAGAATGAACTCTCACAGATGTAACATTTGAAATGGGGACACTACCTGTGACCTCATACTACACTTCAAAAAGGTAAAGATTGTACTTTTGAGGAAGATTCCATTTATATATATCAAGGAAAAAATAAAGGTAATTTTGCTGCTTTTGAGCATGCAGAGGATAAACAGATTACAACCTTTTTCTAGTCACCCTTATAGACCTACCTCATTTTTGAGTGCTTATAGGCAAGTTTATTTTTCTTTATTTTAAATTATCCAAAAGCATCATTTCATAAACTGTGTTCTGTTTTCAAATTCAATGTCCTGTAGTTTATTAGATCATTATTAACTATTTATAAACATTTGACTGATGAAGTTGCAGGTCACAATGAAATATTTTAATTACAAGTTAATAAATATTCTGATTTGTTTCTTATATTTTTTATATATATATATAAAGAATATAAGAAACATAAGATTTAAGATAATAATTTCTTAGCATTCCTTCTAGTAAGAGACACATGCATTTTGGAGATATCCTTCCAGCATTCTTCATTCTTCATTTTAATAAGGATATTAAATGCTTTAGCAATGTCTTCTCCGGTACATCTATATGCAAGAGTATAAACCTTCAGTTTTACTTATATTTTCTCATACAGTAAATCCTTATTGCAACAAATTTAGTGTTTCAGCATTTGATCATTTTTATTGCCTCAATGTCCTTTATTTTATAAGGTCCTTATGACTGATTTCCACATTCAAGTACTGATCTCACTATAGCATTGAAAAGATGCCTAAACATCTCATCTAAACTGATTCTTCTTCTTCTTTCGTATGACTTCTCTACCATTCCATCATCTGCAGCCATTGCTGTAGCTCATCACTCAGTGGCTGCTCTCTCTCACCGCTCTGGTGCCACCAGGTGGTATGAAAGTGGCACAGTCACTGATTATGTGTTTTGTGGTTTGGTTGCTATCTCCGCATTGGCATGAGGAGCTGCTGGACAGTTCGAACTTGTGCCCAGCTTGGTGGTCACTTGGTGCGGGGACATAGTCTCATAGTTGGGTGGTTGTATTCTCCCATTCATCCAACCATCTTACAGCTTGCCAGACCGCTGGAGCTAGCCCATCTGCTTTGTGTTTTATCGCTCTGAGTTGTGGAGGGAGAGGGTTTATACTACGGAGCCGTTTGGTAATGGGGTATTCGCTGACAAGTTCATGCATGGGATGGCCTTCGCTCTTACACTTGTTCGCTAAATCCAGCATGATTGATTCCCGTTTGATGTGGTGTGGCAGTATGTCAGCCATGACGTGCATGGATTCCTTCAGTGTGAAGGTAGGACATCCACTGATGAGTCTCAGGGCAGAGTTTAGAACACTGTCTAACTTTTGGGTGTGTGCACGTCTCATCAATACCGGTAGGCAGTATTCAGCTGGAGCATATACTAGTGAAAGTGTAGATGATCTGAGGGTCGTAAAGACAGATCCCCACGATGTTCCTGCAAGTCTTTTCAATGCAGTAACTCTTGAGGAGACTTTACCAACAGGTTTTTCTATATGACACTTGAAGGCGCGGCTTCTGTCAAGAGTGATGCCAAGGTACTTCAGATGTTTTCAAAAGGTAAGTCTTTCCCATCAACGGTTACCCTGAGCTTGGCTTCAGCATCATTGTTGTTTAGGTGAAAGAGTGAGCTGGTAGTTTTTTGGATACTTAGTTTCAGGAGCCACTGTTGAAAGTTTGATGAAATGGATGCCATATCATTTGTAAGAGAGTTTTTGGTTCTCTGCATATTGGTGCCAGGGTAAGCCAACGCGAGATCATGTTTCCTATTTCCTCCAGGGATGATTTCATGGGCAACTGTCAGGATGGTTTTGGTAAAGGCTTCATAGGTTTCTTTGATGTTATCTCTCTCTGGTGTTGGAAGGTTGGGTACAGCAGCATCAACTAGTTCTGCATACTTGGGCCAATCTGCCTTGCGGAAGTTCCATCTTGGAGCTGAGTACAAAGGTATTTGGGTATCAATTGGCATGTAGGTGTTGATAATTGATGGTCGGTGTTGAGAGCTGGGGAAGTGTCCAAGGACAGTCCTACAGGGTGCACGAAGGGATTCATTCCACCAGCAGAGATCAGGGTTAGTTTCAGTTTTCCATCTCCCGGACCTAAAGGTTTTTGGCAGTTTCGGGTCATATACCAGGAGATGATTAGTATGACTTGCCCATTCAGCAAGAGTGGTTCCATTCTTGGCATTCCTACTGTATCCCCATTCGATGTGGTGGCTATTGAAATCACCAGCAAAAGGAGTGGGCTTAACAAGGCCTGGCATCGTCTGTGGACCGAGTTCAGCTGGGGGAGGTTTGTATACATTCACAACAGTAGTACCAGCTACGCAGATGGTAATCAATTCAGTGTTTTGTTGTGGTGCACTCTTCATTAGTTTTTGGAATGGTACAGTGCGCTTAAAAAAGGACATAGGACATAGCCTGGTAATTTCAGTAGTCTCCTGGTATCACAGTGTGTCTCCTGGAGGAGTATCACATCGGATTTATGGGCGAGAGTCAGTTGCTCAATCACAGTATTTTTAAAGGCTGTCAGGCCCTCGACATTCAATTGTAATACGCTGAGATTCATAATGCAGATTCGTTTGGATATCAATAGTAGATTGTCTAATGACACAGTTAGTTCACTGACTTGGCTTGAAGTGTAGATTCAAGCAGACATCTTAACAGGGAACACCGCGAGAAGATTGTGTCATGTCCTCCATCTAAACTGATGAATGTTCTTTTTACAAGTCCCATCAGACTATTTCCATTATTATTATTCTAAATTTGTTCTACAAACCTTAGTTCATTGTCAGTGATGACACCAGGATCTTTTGCTGAGGTTACTTTCTCCACATTTTCATATATTTTTTGTATGTATGGAACACCGATCTGTCCTACACATTCACATGTATTTGCATTTTGATTGAGTCATAGTCAGCATTTGATAACTTTTTCATTTTATCAGTTACTTATTGTTATTTTAAACAATTTTCTTTGCTCTCTATTTTTCACAACAACTTGGTGTTGTCTGGACAAAAGGAAAATCTCATTGTCATTCTCAATGTCCTTATTAAGGTCATTAACAAATATGACAAATAAGAAGGATCCAAGGACGGAACCTTGCGGTAAGCCATTTATAACATCTTTACACTTCATATTGACAAGAAGACTTGTTTGTTTGTCTCTCGTTAAACACATTCTGTTTTACATGATCCATCATATGTTTTCTGACAATAGCCTCCATAATTTTTCAAATCACTCTTGTGAGACTAACCAGTCTATATGTACCACTATCAGTCCAATTACCTTTTCAAAACTTGGAGTAATATTAGCATACTTCACTTCATACCCCCAGCCACTTCAAATAAAATTTTTAATGGTTTAGCAATGTGTTCTCTGACCTTTTTGATGTCTCAGGGGTGCAAATCATAAGATAAATGGAGGTTTACTCCTTTTCACCTTTTTTATGATCTATTTAATAAGCTGCCCTGTTATTTCTATACTTGGAAGCTGAGGTAAGTGTGCTATTTTTGTATCCAGAAGTCTTCATTCTTGGTCTCTTGTAAATACTTTACCAAAATAATCTGCCAACGCTATTTATTTGTTTGTCTTTCCCATTTTCGTGGATTCTTATACACTGATGAGGTACTGGGTGCAGTTTTGGTTTGGGGTTGTACATATCCCCCAAATTTTCCTATTTGATTTAACATGTCTTATGATATCTTGCTTCTTTTTTACTTCTTGCCCCATGCCTTTTCTTGCCTGATTATTAACTAGTCAGTATCTATTTTGCACTCCCAAATATTATTTGGTTGGCCACCTCTTGTCCAGCTTGATCCTTTTTATTTACTGTTTTCTTTTAATTTTAAACCATAGCTTATGCTTCATTGTAAGATCCTTATTAGTGTTTTCTCTGATTTTTCTTCTGCTGCAAATTCTCCTCTAGGTATACTTTTGCTTACAACTTCTATGAATTCTATTTCTGGACTTGGCCTATTTTGCTGTGTAAAATAACAATCTCTTATTATTTTGATGGTGTCAAAATCTTTTAATCAGCTCCAGGTTGCACTGTATAATTACCCCAACCTTATCTCAGGTACATTTAAATCCCTAACACCAGTTCCAGGTTTCAGTATAAAGTCACTCCATCCTATCCTAAGTATATTTAAATCCCCAACAAGCACGTTATATATATATATATATATATATATATATATATATATATTAAACATGTAGTTGGGCTTATGTATGCTGAAACCATCTGAATATTTTCAATGTAAACATTTTCAAATTGACAATGTTGTAAGGTAAAGAAACCTTGACATACATCAATATTGCTTTCCTTCTTCATTTCTAAATACATTCTTCCTTAGTCTCACCAACTAACAATGTTTGGTCCAAAAACCCATATGAGTGGGGAGTAGATTGGTCATGGGGGCTACAAACCCCATCCAAAACATCCATGCTTGCTACAAAAATGTCAACAACTAATTGAAGTGGCTGCTACCCTAGGGGAGGAAGGGTCCTCATCAAGAAGGCATATGGTGCTGGGCAAAGAAAGCCTTGAGTCAACAGAAGCTGTATGGCTGACTCTCCCATTGACTAGGACCATCCACATCAGAACATGGAAGACAAAGACCATATATGAGATGGGAAAATATTACAAATTGCCAAAAAAAAATATGAAGGGTTTCAGCCTCACACTGCTTGGGATCAACAAGACCCAGTACACTCAGGAGATAGAAAACTCCTCACCTGGGCGATGTAGCTGTATTCCATGGAAAAAATACAATGCTCCACACACAGAAGACATAGTATTCATGCTGTAAGAACCTCAACTGTGAGTTCTGAATGGATAAGAAGTACATCAGGCAAGATTTGTCATAGTAAACTTTAAGAGCAAGAAGAAAAAGATATGGATAAGTATTGTCCAGTGTTATGCTGTGACCAATGGTGATGCAAAAGTTAAAGACCAGTTCTATGCAGACTGCAAAACCTCAGGGCTTTGAACATTAATATCCTCATGTCCAACTTCAGTGCTAAGACTGGACTGTACATGAGAGGCTGATGGGAAAACAAAGATTTGAGGGGATGAACAAGAATGAAATGAGATTTGCATAATTCTGCGCAAGAAACTTCTTTAAACACTTACCTTAAACTAGCTGGAAATAGTGGGGCTTGTAACATATGAATTGACATAGAACAAGAGCAGGAAATGACTGGGCACAATAACACTTCACAGAAGCCAATAGGGAAGTAACAAAGAGGGCTAGTGCAGACAACACAAGTATGTCTGATGCCTAAGAGAAAAAGCTAAGGAAGCAGTAGCCAGCAAAAAAAAACGAAGCAGCTGTCTGTCTCTCTTGGTGCCATCCCAAAAGGGCTTTGGCGACGTATGAAATTACTAAATAGAAAATAACTGCATTTGATTAGCCGAGTCAAATAGTCTTCTTATGTCCTTGATGCCCGTAGATTTCTTCAGTTGATCAAGGAACAGCCACCACTGTCCCCCACGAGCCTTCTTTTCTGGGATTCTTCCTGACAAGCAGAGATGTTCAATTTGTTGTTTTCTGATGACATGGCTAACAAAACTTCCTGTCTTTTTATAATGGTCTTAATGAGGTGGCATTCTTCTCCAATCCTTTGCAGAATACCTTTGTTATTTTCACGCTCTATGTAAGAGACTCGAAGCATTCTTCTGTAGAACCACATTTCAGCCGCTTCAAAGTTCTTAGTTGTAGTGGCACCCATGGCCTAAGCTGTATGACACTACAAAAAAATGTCAGGAAGGCACAGAAGGCTAAAATGACCCGTAACAGGCAGGGACAGAAACACCATCCTTGAAACTGTGAGATAAATGTGCAGAGTAATCCAGAGCTTCTACACAGACTTATCCCCCAAATTTCACTGTATATTGACCCAGCTCACAACAGCCTGGTCATCAAATCTGGAGAGCCAATCAGGTAAGGGATCAAGAAAGTTATAAAGTTACTGAAGAATGCAGAGGTGGCAGAACCACACAGCATTCCAGCTGAAGCACTTAAGGTATACCTGGAGACCACTGTGGGGATGTTGTACCCTCTTTTCTGGTCTGGAAAGAAAAAGTACCAAGAGACTGGAAGGTGAACTATTTCATCAAACTACCAAAGAAAAGACAACCTTGGCAAGTGTGACAAATACTGAGAAACATCTTCAACAAGATTGTCCTGGAAGGATACACTTGGATACACAGACATTATGAGGTACAAAAAAGGCCTCTACTCCTTCATAACAATGATGAAACAAAGCAGGCATTATTTAAATAAAGGTATGACGAAAAGAAAAGAATGCACTGGAGCCTTAAGACATACAGAGAAGCAAATGTTTTAAAGCATTGCTTTGCTGTTGTTGGTTTGTTGTTTGTTGTGGGGTTTTTTCGGGGGGGGGGGGTGTTCTATTAACAAATAGCTTCTCAAACATTAAATTGTAACAAACAATTTATTATACAAAACGACGAATTGGCGTTTTCAACTCACAGCAAGGAAGCATCAAACATTTAACACTAAGTTTCGTTTGTTTTAAGGCTTAGAAGTACAAACATCAAGACTCCCTAAGTTCAATAAAACACATGAAATGGAAGACGATTTATCCATCATAGAAAGGGAGACTGTGGTTCATAGCAAGAACTTGTTCTTCTTACCATGGACAAACACAATAGTAATCTTGCATGACAAAGGGAACGTTATTGAAATTAATTGTGATATGGTTTGGAAAAAGCACTTTTACTAATGAAGTGGTGAATTCCTCTCAATACCTTTTTCAGTTAATAAACCTCCATTCCTTACAGGTTACACAAGAAAGTGTCAAAACTAAATGACTATCAGGATCACTGTTATCTGTTCTTATTTTGCATGTATATCACTTTAGGCCACAACAACTTCTTTGTTTTAATTCAGAGCACTATTTTGCATTGTCTAGCTCCTTTTGGTGTTTGACGATGTACTGAATCATCAACATTTTCTGCAGTGTCATTTTCACCTTCAGAGGTCTGGAAACTGACTCCACTTTGCTCCACCCTGGCAAGTGATGTTGTTATAAGTTATTTATTTATTTATTTACGAATTTTTATACAGGATAAAAACGTTTCAATAAATGTATAATTAAAAAGTACTGTATACAAATACTGTTATCAACACGTGTCCTGTTAAAAAAAAATCTGTAAAACAATAAGAATCTGATAAAAACTAGAACCTGTGATCTTTTAAAATATCTTTAAAATTCATTTCTGTATATTTGCTTTCAAGTTCAAGTGGGAGATCATTAAAAACTTTAGCTCCCATGTAACGAATCGACTGTCTCCCATATTCCAATTTGACTCTTGGGACGTAGACAATTAGATTTTTGTTTCTCGTGTTCACTTTCGCGTTTGATAATCCAAAATAGTTTTAAAATGGTGGTTTAAAAACTATAATGAATATCAAACACGAAAGTGAACGCGAGAAACAAAAATCTATTTGTTTACGTCCCTACTACTGCTACTACTACTACTACTACTACTACTACTACTACTACTACTACTACTACTACTACTGCTACGGATGAGATTAATTCCTGATTGTGTTTGGTGGTTAGTCTGCTTGAAAGAACAAATTCAGCTTCTTGAATGTCTGCAGTAATTCGAAAACATTACCTATAATTTAAATGAATTCTTTCTTAAAGAAATTGGCGACGTGTCCGTTCAAGTTTTTACCTTGATCTGTTTGTGGCAAATGGGCAACGAAGAGCGTTAGGAGCAACTTAAGTGATTGGAAAATTCAGCATTATTGATCTTTGTTCTTTCCAGACATCAGCTAACAATCTCGAAAATTCTGAACTTTGTGGAAGCCATAGACTGACCAGTGCCTCGATGATGCATCACACTATCCAGTCTCAACCCATGATAGTGTCACCATCACTGTGTTTGGAAGAGCAAGAAGCATTATTTCCAACCCATATAACATATATATTTATATATATACATATTATATATATATTTATATACATATGTTTATATATACATATATCATATAAATATTTATTTACATTGCTGTGTAGTATATTATCTACATTCTAGATGACAGTAGATTGACATATGTTTACTTAATGATTATTGCAATAAGATATCTTGGCGTCATGTACAGAGTTGTTGTTGTTGTATAATGAACATGTACAGGGCGTACGAATAAAGTTCTTGAGTAAATCAAACCGAGTTGGTTATCTGTTACATTGGCGACGAGAATATGGCGAAAAGTTTACCCGTGCCAGTTCTACACGAAGGGGGAGACGTAGATGCATTTTTAGAGCGATTTGAATGCTAGATGGACACAGTTGGAACTCATAAAGACAAGAGAGTTGGATTGTTGTTATGCGAACTCTCCAGTTCGCAATACGAACTTCTGCGTGATTTGGTGGCTCCAGATCTTCCAAAGTCTCAGACCTTTGAATTTTTGACAGCCAAGTTTCGATCACGTTATGGAAACCTGGGAATGTTAGGATGGAGAGGGCCAAGTTTCGTTGACTTAAGAGAGAGCCCGGTGAAAGTATTTGCAGTTATGAAGTACGATTGCGAAGTAACATTCGATACTGTGGCTTTACTGGATCTGTTTTGGAGGAAAATCTAGTAGAACAGTTTATACAGGGTATAAATGACGACGAAATAGCAAAGAGGCTTCTGGAGGGAAATGATATACATGCTTTACAGTACGCTGTAACTATAGCCGAAACAGCAAAGTTGATTCGAGTTGGTTCAACAAGCGTCGCGACAGAATACCGCGATGGAGGAATTTCTAGAGTTTATGGCAAGAAAACGTCCAAAGAAGTGTGTTTTAGTTGTTTACAGCCATGTTAATCAAACTACTGTCATCTAGTATGTAGTTAATATACTACATGCTGTACTAACATAAAACTTTTAGCGTTGTTTCCTTGGTTAATTCTATTCTGTATACCCAAATCTTACTAAATAACAATAGAACACGGATGTGATCAACGGTTACACGCTTTCAAATGAAAATTTCTCAAGATTATTTTGCCTCAGCAAAGTTTATGGCATTATATATAATAAATATATATAATTTTTAAAAATATATAATTTTTCGAGTTACACATTTTCTTCTCTACCCCCAGCTTTGTAACTTGATTTTATCGGGAAAGGAGTTTAGACAATAATCCCCAGATTCTATCGATACAGAGACATTAAATACTCACTTTGGGTTTGGTTTCTTCTTCCTCTCCATTGTTGTAAAAATCAGGTTGAAATTTTACTCGAGTAACTTGAATATCAGTCCATCTGTATATTAATACTAACAATATAATGACAATGAAAAGCATCATAAAGGTTGACGTACGTTTAATTTCAGTTGGCATTGCTTATGGTTTTTTAAACATGCAGTAAAAGTTCCCCTGTTACACCAAAAGATCATGTATCCAGAACATCATTTGATCCTCTTGTTCTGTTTTCACCCACATGATGAGTTCTTGTTACATTCAATAAGTTTATTATTGGCTGACTGTTACGTAAGTTCAAAAGCAATGAATAATTTCCTATTCGTTATTTATTTTAAATTTGCAACAGGCTGGAATAATTTGGAATCTGGAAACCTGAACAAAAGAACAAACACAGAAAAAGAATACAATCATTTGCTAAATTATGAAGTAACTTTTAAAAAGAAATGGACTCTAATGCGAAATAAGAAAATACGCTGTGACAGTGTTGGAGGCAAGTGTACTTTATATTTTGCTGTTTCGTGCTTGGTACTTTTGAATTTGATTCAAACATATCTGGCTGTGCCTTCGAAACATGAAAATAAACAAGGAAGAAAAGGAAAACCGTAGTAAGACACGAACAGGATAATCCAACAGAGTACACCCAAAGCAAAACTCAAGGATGAAACAATGCTAAAGTGACATCTCATCCTCGGGTGAAGAAACTGAATTTAGAAATAGTAAAGTAAAAGGAAAAAACTTTCTGTAAAGCCATTAGCGAGTTCACGTAACATGAAACGAAGACGTATAACAGCACAATACGCTAAGAATCAAAGAGGTAGTTTAACAAGGAAGTGAGCTGAGAAAACTAACAATAATAAAGGTGGATGCAAGTTTTAGTAGCTGAATTACTAGCATTACTACTATTGCTACTATTACTATTATTACAACTAATACTACTATTACTACTATTATTACCATTACTACTGTTACTACTATTACTGCTATTACTAATATTATTACTATTATTACTCTTTCTACTATTACTTCTATTACTTCTATTACTACTATTATTACTGTTACTTCTATTACTACTATTACTACTATTATTACTAATACTACTATTACTACCATTATTACCATTACTACTGTTACTGCTATTACTGCTATTATTACTATTATTACTATTACTACTTTTAATACTTTTACTACTATTATTACTATTACTACTATTACTACTGTTACTATTATTACTACTAATACTACTATTACTACCATTATTACCATTACTATTGTTACTGTTATTACTGCTATTATTACTATTATTACTATTACTACTCTTTCTACTATTACTTCTATTAGTACTACCGCTACTGTTACTACTATTACTACTGTTACTACAATTACTACTATTACTTTTATTACTACTATTACTACTGTTACTACTATTACTACTATTACTTCTATTACTACTATTACTACTGTTACTACTATTAATGCTTTAGCTGAATATAATGGATTTAGTATGACTAGTAGAAAGGAAAACAAACCATGGTATAATTGTGGCAGTGATCATTTAAGTAAGATAAGTTCCTGTTTGGAGAAGCAATAAGACGTTTGGTAAGAAATCATATTTTACATATTTGATGCAAAAATGCTTTGTACAAACAAGACAAACAAGACGCGACCGCCGCAAACACAACACCGTGATGACAAGGCCAGGTACCAAAGAAAGGGAGTACAAGGTCAAATCGAAGAGAAAGAAGACGAGGAATCCGATATAATGTTCTTGGGTGCAATCTCTTTTGGACAAGACGAAACTCCAAGATGCACTGCAACGATCTGTGGTAAGACAGTTTCATTTATTCTTGATTCAGGTGCTTTGGCTAATATCGTTTTGCGTGATGTTTACACTGCTATTAAGGATAAAGTTATTCTGAAGAAACAATAAAAAACAACTATGTACATGACGCTAAGAGATCTTATTACAATAATCACTAAGTAAACAAATGTCAATCAAACTACTGTCATCTAGTATGTAGTTAATATACTACACGCTGTACTAACATAAAACTTTCAATGCCACGACCAACGTCAAAGGCTGTTATTATAATGAATGAATGCATTGAAGTTCAGTCTACAACCTACATTTAGTATCCATACACTGAGCTAGCACGACCAACGTCAAGAGCTGTTTTTATAGTGAATGGATGCATTAAAATTCAGTCTACAACCTACATTTAGTATCCATACACTGAGCTAGCAAGACCAACGTCAAGGGCTGTTATTATAGTGAATAAATGCATACATTAGTATCCATACACTGAGCTAGCAAGACCAAAGTCAAGGGCTGTTATTATTGTAAATGGATGCATTAAAATTCAGTCTACAACCTACATTTAGTATCCATACACTGAGCTAGCAAGACCAACGTCAAGGGCTGTTATTATAGTGAATGAATGCATACATTAGTATCCATACACTGAGCTAGCAAGACCAACGTCAAGGGCTGTTATTATAGTGAATGAATGCATACATTAGTATCCATACACTGAGCTAGCAAGACCAACGTCAAGGGCTGTTATTATAGCGAATGGATGCATACATTAGTATCCATACACTTAGCCAGCAAGACCAAAGTCAAGGGCTGTTATTATTGTAAATGGATGCATTAAAATTCAGTCTACAACCTACATTTAGTATCCATACACTGAGCTAGCAAGACCAACGTCAAGGGCTGTTATTATAGTGAATGAATGCATACATTAGTATCCATACACTGAGCTAGCAAGACCAACGTCAAGGGCTGTTATTATAGCGAATGGATGCATACATTAGTATCCATACACTTAGCCAGCAAGACCAAAGTCAAGGGCTGTTATTATTGTGAATGGATGCATTAAAATTCAGTCTACAACCTACATTTAGTATCCATACACTGAGCTAGCAAGACCAACGTCAAGGGCTGTTATTATAGTGAATGAATGCATACCTTAGTATCCATACACTGAGCTAGCAAGACCAAAGTCAAGGGCTGTTATTATTGTGAATGGATGCATTAAAATTCAGTCTACAACCTACATTTAATATCCATACACTGAGCTAGCAAGATCAAAGCAGTTGACTATTTTCACTTAAGGGGATTTGCTCTCAATCATACTATTTCCAACAGCTCAGATTACTACAGTAGCTAAAACTATTATACAATATTGAATTTGTTAACTTTGGATGTAAAGCTCTTATGGTCACCCCAAGAAGCACACAGCAGGCTAATTATGCCTTCCACCAAAAACTATCGAATAGCTATGTCGACAATCAACATCCAAGGTCTGAAACCCCAACCTTCTGCTACATTTGCTAAACCAGAGAAAAGAGGGGATAGAAGTAACACCACCAATAGCAAAGGAGCCAACGAATAAGCCCAACTTTACAACGGCTACTGAATTTGAACTTACGGAATGCCACGTAGAAGCGGCACCGCAATTATCATTTCAAACAAATACAAACACCAAATGGATTTAAAACAAAGAAAATGTAGAATAAAAAGGCGGACTTTGATAGCACACCTCACACTAGATGTACAAAGAAATAACTCTGAATAACATGTACCTTCCAAGCAAAATCATGCAATGAAAATCCTTTTTCCAAGAACTAGAGTCACTCATCCCCTCCCACCATCAAGAGATAATTGTTGAACCAACCGTACCACTCAGATTATACGCAATGATAAATCCATAATTATTGTACACGACTATAATATGCGACTCGATTCTAGTATCCTAAGTAAAACATAATATACTCACAACTAAAAAACTACAAGTAAAGTTAACACTGTAAAGCAGAGGTCAGGGGGTACAATTACATTGTAATCAATCAGGAGCAACACATGTGATAGTCATCGAAGCATGGCACGATTTACAGCATTGACATTATTATCAACACGTGGGGGGCGTCCCGATCCCCGCCCCAGTTTCAGGACCCTTATTGCCATTCGAGGCCTCGTTTAAAATCAAAGATGGGACCGGGTTCCCCTGTTTATTATTTTGGGGATGCCAACCAGTTTCCGAAACTGGTATGGAGAAATTAGAACGTGCCCAGAATAGAGCACTGCGGGTTGTAACATAAAATCATTCAAGTAAGCTAAGAGATATCCTCTAGACCATCCACGTAGAATGCTGTTTGAAGGGGAATTTGGCAATCGGCTGACAATACGTAATAATTGGAGATCGGCTACACCAGAGCTGTCGTCGAAGATCCCTGCTGCAGCCAAACACCGGAAACCACTTCGACTTGTTCCCTGTCGCACCCTGGAATGATAACAATCAAGTTTCAGTGAGGTCGTCAATAGAGGGGATTCGAGCCAACTCTGACGCGGCCGAGAAACTTCAAGAATGCTCAATAAGAATGATCCTTGTCATACATGCAGACTTTGTGGTCTATAGGGATGGGTCAGCAGCAGAAGGTACACGAGGCGGTGAGGCGGCTGCTGTGGTGACGTGTGGTAATCCTGAAAGCCCAACTATCATCAAAACCAACCAGTATCGGGGCGGATACTGACCAGGTCTTTGAGGAGGAGATTCAGGCAATGTAACTCGCTCTTGATTGGGCACAGACAAATTTGAACGAGTCTACTGTTCTGATATGCACTGACAGCCAATCACTGTGTCAAGCTATCCTGGGGTATGCTGAGTCAGTGTTGATGATACTTTCGTTGCTTGCTAAAGTTCGATGCCAAGTCACCATACAATGGATTCCTGGCAACTCTGGTATTCCAGGAAATGAAATCGCTGATGCTGCTGCCAAGGCCGCGGCTTCCCTGCATGAGTCACATAAGCAGATATCGCTGAAAAGCATCATCAACACCATCAGAGTGATAATAACGGACCCTCCCACAATCCATCCACGCATCCTAGCAGCTTGTCATGGCAGATCAAAAAAGATTGACGAGGAACTAAAAACACGATCAGATCGCATCCTCCTAGCAAGACTTCGATCAGGTCATCTCCCAGCACTTGCTACTTACCGACATAGTTTATCCCCTAACACGACCAATCCAGCTTGCCCAAAATGCGAAGAATAGCTTAAACAAGTGTCCAGATGTTGATTTTTCATCATCTTGATCGCTGGTGAAGTCTGAATCACTATATCCAATCAAAGGTTTGCTGTCTACTCTGTAAGTTAAAAACAACTTTGCTGTATCGCATAAATAATAAAATATTCTCTTAACCGCTGTTAAATTATGCTAATTTAGTAGTGAACAGTATCTTGCAACTCCAGTCACAGCGTATTGTATGTCTGACCTTGTTCCTAAAGTACAGTAAAGAAGACTACCAGCCTTGGACTGATAGAGTTTGACATAGGCCAATTTTGTATCATCTATTTTAACCTGATGTTTTCTTAAAGTCACTCACGTGTTTGCAGATGTTGTATATGGTCGACAATCTTCGAGTCCAAATCACGCTAATGTGTTCCTGATGTAGCTCTCCCGTGACAAAAACAATTCACCCATATTCCCACGTGAGATTTTGATACCTAAAAATGTAGTGAAGTTGTTCCATAGCACTCATCTTAAATTTCTCTTTGAGGTTGAATTTAATTTGTCATCTGCTCCTCTGTTTCTGTGGCTATAACTTTATCATCAACATATACAGTGATATACATTAATGGCTCTTTGCTAGTGTACAAACATGCATCTTTTGTATTTTGAGTAAAGCCAATCTCTTTCAAATATAAGCTCAGCTTTGTATTCCACTGCCGCGGAGATTGTTTCAAACCATAAATGGATCTGTTCAGCTTACACACCCAGTCTTCTTTTCCTTTAACCTCTGCACCTGGTGGTTGTCGCATAAAAACACATTCGTCAAGTTCTCCATTTAAAAATGCTGTAGCCACATCATCTGATGTAAACCATTTTCTTGGATACTGCCAATGCCAATGCACAGTTTGAAATGTGTTGAGCCTAACAACTGGTGCAAATGGTTCCCTGTAATCCACTCGGTACTGTTGTGAAAAGCCACTCGCCACAAGCCTAACTTTGTAACGATTGATCTTACCATCTTTATCATATTTCTTTTTGAAGATTCATTTGCAATCCACAACATTTTGACTTACTTGAGGTGGCACTAAGGCCCATGTTTTCATTGTCTTTAATGAATCCAATTCATTATCTTTAGCTTTAATCCAGTACTTTGCCTCTTGGCCTTTTGTAGTCTCCTTAAATGTTCATGGCTCTTTATCATCTATGACTGCCTTAAACAGTACTTGTAAGTTTGAATCGACAAGTCCATCCAAACTTTCCATTTCTTCCTCAGTAGCTCAATCACCGTAACACACTGTTTGCTTACGACTTCTTGTGGAGTACCTAACAGAAACTGTCTGTTCAGCTTCTTGTTGCTCCTACTCTTTGCTACTGCAATCTGTCTCAAGTTCGGTTGTAGCTGGTGCATCAATCTGGGGCGTGCACTTTTCATCAGTTATCATTTTTAAGTCCGTTCCCACTCTGAACTCATCCACGAAGAATTTTACATCTCTACGAATGTACAATTTTTTCTTTGTCTCATACCAAAGACGATAAGCACCTCTGTTGTTCATGTCGTACCCAACAAAACATGTTTTTCTAACTCTTGATGTCAGCTTTTCTTTTTCTGGTTGTATCTTTACTGCATACCCTACACATCCCCATACCCGTAGATGCTCGACAGGACGCTTCTTTCCATACCATCGTTCCTATGGTGTAACACCGATTGCTTTGAGAGTAAGCGATTCAGCACATAACATGCCGAGTCATCTCACATAAAGTTTTGCTCATTCTTTCTGCCACACCATTTTGTTGTGGAGAATATGGTACCGATCTTTTATGACGAATACCCTTTTGTTTCAACCGTTTCTTGAGTCGATGGTTCAAATATTCACCTCCACAATCACGGCTTATAGCTGTTACTGACTTTCTAGTCTGATTGACTAACATAGCCTCAAATTCCCTCAGTGCTTCGAACACATCACTTTTATGTCCTTTAGGGAAGACTGAACACATTCGGCTACAGTTCGCAATAAAGGTGACATAAAATTTAGCACCTCCTATTAATACGGTTGAGAATGGGCCACACACATCAGTGTTTATAACTTCTAAATTTGCACTAGATCTAATGTCCTCATGAGTACGAAATGGCGATCTTACTGCTTTTCCTCTTATGCACCTTCACAGTGTATTAGCACCCCAATCAACGTCTGTACACCATGGAAAGCTTGCTCATTGAAAGCTTTCTTGTGTTTCTCTACACCGCAATGGGGGTAAAGGGACAGGGGGTACAATGACATTGTAATCAATGAGCCGCAACACATGTGATAGCAATCAAAGCATGACACGATTTACCGCATGGACACAAGAGACCTCCAACAATAATGTGAGTGGATTTTAAATGTGTAGGAGAAAAATTCCTACAAAGAAATGGCACTATACCCATGGCAAGCGTGATACCACCACCCTCAACCACCTATTTAACAAAAACCACCACGGATATATTTCGACACTTCACCTGGCACAGTGGTAAAGACGCTTTTCGAAAAGACCCTTTGTACTAGGCTTGGAAATCGGTCCAACATTCATCGCTGTAGTGAACATGCCGTCGTCAGCTTATCTGAGTGAGGGAAAGTTCATGCTGGATTTTATGGTAAAACAGCGAAAATTGGTGAAAATGACCAATTCTATCATGGTCAAGATTTTAAGCTTTTATGTGTAAACTTTCAGAAATATTTGACAACGAAGACACAATTCACTCCAGAAAGAAATGTATGGTTAATTGAAAAAATACAAAATCCTACCAAAAATCATGTTTCGATCAGCCACTGGCTATTCATCATGCTTCTCATGGAAAGTAATTAATTACTACTACTAATTAACCAGCACCAAACCTGGGGAATTTGAAACCATTCCATTGTCGACAACTTATCTATGAGTTTATAGCTTATGCCCAACGAAAAACAGACGACTCTGGCCATACTTAGTCTTGTCCTAGAAATAACTTTTTAAAGCATAGGGTGGTCCTTTATCGACAATGTGCTCACAACCTTATCTTATGATCCATTATTCCAGCAATGGATTCAGATCTTTTTTACTAATATTCTTTTCTTCTTTCTTAATTCGAGCGGGCTTGAACTGTGTTGACTAGTTCTCTCCAAGTGTCTCTATCCTCCATGCAGTTCTTGATGTCTTCTAGGTCCATGTATGTCATTTCAGGTCTTCCTCTTTTTCTTTTGCCATGATTCGATTGCCACAACAATACTTTATGGAGAATTTCATCATCCTTTCTCCAAGCGTGTCCAGTGAAACTCAGTCTTTTGGTTTTAAGAGTGGTCGAGACCTTTAACAAGTTTCCATATAGTACTTCATTCAATAGGTGATCTTTCCATGAGATACAAAGAACTTTCCGCAGCATTTTATTATATGCACCATTTAATCTGTTGGTCATTTGTTTAGTCATAGTCCAGCTTTCTGCTCCATAAAGAAGTACATTTTCAATAGTCGCTCGAAAGATTTTAAGATTTCTTTCTAGTGATGATTTCTATATTTTGTCTACCTTATTTAAAGATTGCCAAGCCTGACCAATTCGTGATTCCATGTCTTTTTGACTCGAGTGAAGCCATGAACCAAGATATTTAAAATTATTAACATGCTTCAATTTTTATCCTTGAGAAGTAAAGAATCCACCATCTGGTAGGTTGTCGACATTTATTGTCTTCTTATAGTTTACATAAAGACCGATTGTTTCTGCAGCTGTTTTAAGTCTTAGTAGGAGAGTTTGAGCCTCATTTAAAGTATTGGAGATGAGAGCAAGATCGTCAGCAAAATCTTCATCAGTGATGTGTTTGGCTGGCTATCGGGGGCTTAGTCGAAGTGTCACTTTAAATCCGAGGTGATTATCTCTAGCTGGTTCTCTGAGAGCATAAACAAGCACAACGATAAAGAGAAAAGGTACCAACGTATCTCCTAATAACTAATATTCAATCCACATTTATTAACATTTCTTACCAATCACAACTCTTCCTTTTTTATTCCAAGAATGCATCAGGGCTGACCACTCCAAAACGTATTTACTGTCAGGCACCAAAAGCTCTTGCCTATGCAATCAGAGCGAACCCATCTATCATACAATGCCTGCGCTTTCCCGGGAACACAACAAGCTGCAGGCTGACCCAGTAACACGACGAATTATCTATCTATATTTAAGTACTATATCTACTAAGGATGTTGACGATCATGGTTTTCCATCCGCTTCTATTTCTAGCAAGCTGGATTATTGAAACAATAGTTAAATTAGCATTTGTTCCTATATTTACCCATTTGCAAAAATTATCTAAATATATCACTATCTGCTTCCCTTTGGCTCTTGTTCCTTCTATTTACCCTTATAAAACTGTAGTTTTTAACCCTTCTTTACATATAATGTGACCCATAAATCGTGCCCTCTGTTTCTTGGATATGAGTGATTAAATCTCTTTTAGATTGTGGAATTTTTAACCTACGACGGAAGAACCACAATTTGACTGCTTCAGTCTTTTTTCATTGTTTTCTTTAATATCTAGCATTCACTTCCATACCTCAGAACAGGTGTTACATAGCTATAAAGGATTCTTTTTCATAATTCTCTTGTTTACTTTCGATTTCTAATGATACAGCTGAGCTTCCCGAAAGCATCTTTTGTCATACCAACTCTACGTTTTATGTCTTCATCACATCTACCACCAGATCTAATTATGCTACCCAAATAGTTGATTTCATCTACAGTCAATGGACATAAGTATTCGTGATTTTCAAAATAACGGCATCGATTGATAAACAATGTTGTAAGTTTCATCGTTCATAACTTTTAACTCAAGTGTCGGATGATAAAGGTAACAGGTGCCGTTAAATATGACATCATCAAAGATATGATGTAATTTATTGTCTGCTTTGTTTACTTCCATACATTTGTTTACAAGTAAACATGGGTCGGAAAAGCATAGAGTTGAGCACGGAGAAAAAAAATCTTATTGTAAAGTTATATAAAGAAAAGAAGAAAAAGGCAGACATAACTGAGCTTTTGAATGTTCCTTTATCTACAGTCAGCAGTGTTGTAAAGAAATTTCTGTCTACTGGATCAACAGAAAATAGGCCAAGAAATGAAAGGCATAAGTTGTTTACAAATAGTGATGAAGTTGCATTGATGAAAGTTGCTTATATCCAAGACTTGTTTGAAACAATTCCGTCCCGTATTCATGAAGTAATAAGGAAGAAAGGACATCTGACAAAATATTAAGGCAAGACTTTTTTTTAAACCATATTTATTTTACATTATTTCACATTATTTTTTAACCTTTGGCAACGCAACATCAAAATCACGAATACTTATGTCCAATGACTGTACTTTCTCTATTTGTTTGTTATTTATTATTACTAAACAAACTTTCCTTGCTACACATTTTGAGATGACCATCCATTTGGTTTTCTTGTGATTCAGGGCAAGTCTTTTCTTGCTATTCTCTACAATTACTTTATTTATTAATGCTTGTAAGTCACTTTTTTCAGTCGGAATGGAAAAGAAGTTGGAAGCCGCTGAAATGTAGTTCTTGAAAAGGATGTTAACAATAACGTGGATTGATCATGTAGCAAAAGATGAAGTTTTACAAAGAGCAGGAACGGAAAATAACCTGTTGAGGACAGTTCGAAGAAGGCAAGGAGAATTCTTGGTACACGTCATGAGGAAGGGGTGCCTGGAGAATTTGGTACTGACTGGACGTATAGAAGGAACCAGAGACAGAGGGCGGCAGTGAAGAACTTTTTAGGTGAAGTTTGAGGGAGCATGTGACGAACAACTGGAGGAATGCAATACAAACAAGTAAAATTTTACATCTGACAAGGAACAGGATTAATTGGAACATCATGATAGCCAACGTCTATAGACAAGGCACTTACACCTGTAGAAGAAGAAGAAGAAGAAGAAGAAGAAGAAGAGTCACTTTTAGACACTACGATTAGTATTGTATCGTCGGAATATCTTGCATTTTTTACGTTTTGGCCTCCAACAATAAAACCGTTGCATCCCTTCGATTCTCTGAGAATAATTTCACTGTATAAGCTGAATAAATCAGGCGAGAATACGCATTCTTGTCTGACATCTCTTTTTATTGGCTTGTATCTGCTTATTTCTCTGTTATTTCTGATGCATGTTGTCTCCTTCCAATAGAGATTTCGTATAAGTCTAATGCCCTTCAAGTTTAAATCTAAATTTTATAGTATGTCAATTTGGACTTCACCTTTAACCTTTTCAAATGCTTTTGTGTAATTTAGAAAACATATGTATAAATCTTGTTGGAACTCAATGGCATGTTCACTTAATCTCCTTAACAGAAGTATCGAGTTTCTGGTGTCAGTGTTTGTCATAAAGTCACACTGCTGTTCACTAATTTCTGGGATGATTTTTGACCGTGCACTCATCACTATTATTCTGAAAATTAATTTTTTCACATGACTCATCAAACTTATAGTTCTATGAAGCTCACATTCTGTTGTACCAGGCTTCTTTGGAAGAGTTATGAAAATGGATTTTGTGAGATAATCTGGTATTATTCCGGTGTCAAAGATTTCTTTATTTATCTCTGTTAATTTTTCGATGCTGGGAGGGGTGAAAATCCCTAAAGTTAGCGAATTTAAGTATCTGGAGTCAACTCTACAAGCAAACGGCAACTATGATAAAGAAGTAAAGAGGAGAGTGCAGGCCGGTTGGGATAGTTGGGGGAAGGTAACAGAGGTACTTTGCCGTAGGAAAATATCAGCAAGGATGAGGGGAAAAGTTTACAAGACGGTAGTGGGCCAAGCTCTATTTTATGGTCTGGAAACTGTTGCTATCACCAAGCGACAAGAAGCGGATTTGGAAGTGGCTGAAATGCACATAATGAGGTGGTCATTAATGTGACGCGACTAAACAGAATTTCTAACGACCACATTCGAGAAACATCCCTTATCAGGAGACTTAAAGACAAGATGAGGGAGTCAAGACTTCGCTAGTACAAGCACATAGCATGGTGTGATGTAGATTATGTAAAAAGTAGGGCACTGCGTTATGAATTCCCCGGTGGGAGGCGAAAAGGAAGGCAGGGAAAAAGGTGGAAGAACGTGATTGACAGAGATATGGAGGCTATTGGTGCAAGGGATGCTGATGTAACAAACAGAACAGACTCGTGACGGCTGATTTGCTGTGGCGCTCCCTACCGGGATATAGCCGAATGATAAACAAGAAGAGATATCGGCTGCTGTCATCATAAGTTCAGAAACAATACTATCCGGGCCTGGTGCTTTACCATGTTTGAAATTTTTAAATCCTGCTTCAACTTCTGATTTCATTATAGGTGGGCCATCGCTAAGTTTCCTGATTGTTGGTTTATCTCCTCTGTTATCATGGAATATATCCTCAATATACTCGCTCCACCTCTCCAAAATTTTCTCTTTCTCTAGAATAACAGTCCCATCCTTGGTTTTGATGTATCCGGAGTATGAGCATTGCTTCTTTCCTACAATATCGTCAATATGTTTATAAATGTTATGGTTATGTTTATTAAAATCTGCTTGTGCTTTATCACACAACCCATCAAGCCATTCTTCCTTGGCCTCTCTACATTTCCGTTTCATTTTGCTATTATATTAAGTCTTTGATATTCTTGACCGGTGCTATCAAACTACTGACGTCTTTCTTCCATGAGATTTAAAATCTCTTTCGTCATCCATTTTTGCTGTTTCATTTTCCTTACTTTTGGTAACTTTTCTGCAGCCGTGTTGCCCAAGATTTCCTTGAAGATATCCCAATTTTTATCTTCTACATTCGAAGTTCTTGGAATCTGTTACTGACTGCAATTTTATAAGAACATTTCAATTCAGGTTTTGTTCGGAGAAGCTCGTATTGAAGCTTGTTCGTAGGCTTTGGTGTTGTTAGAGGTTTGCACCTGAGTTTCAATGTGCATAAAACTGGATTGTGGTTGCTTCCACAATCGGTCCCTGGATAGACTTTGCATTGACTTACTGCATTTCAGAATCATTTGTCGATCATAACATAGTCTATTTCGTTTCTCACGTTATTCCCCGGGCTTCGCCACGTCCAAACACGTCTTGGATGTTGCTGGAAAAACGTATTTGCAATCATCTGACAATTTTCTTTGAACCACTGAAGTAGTCTGTGAACTCTTTCATTCTGCTTGCCAAGTCCATACAATCCAACCGTTGTCCCATCTGATTGATCTTTAATTTTAGCGTTAAAATCTCTCATAATAATGTTAACTTCTTGAAAAGTTCTTTGGCTTTTCAAGAGCGTTGTAGAATTCATCAATCTGTTCATCTGACACTGGCTGCCTTTGGAGGATATGCTTATATGATGGATATGTTGAAAGGTTTTCCTTTAAGCTTTATTAATAAGACACGACTAGAGAGTGGATACTAGCCGGTGATACTGGAAGTGACGGTTGAGTCAGGGATAAAGGCTACTCCGTATTTGTGCTTCTCACCTCCTGAATTTTTAATTCTGTATTCGTCTGAAATTATATCAGCGCTTTCTGTCCACCTGGTCTCACATAGACCTAGAATCTTTACTCTCAGTCGTTTCATTTCTTGTTTGTTGTCATCTAACTGGCCGCATTGTAGCTTCGGGAATCCAGGAAATGGGAAATTCCCGGGAAATGGACAAAAACTGGGAACGGGAGAACCTGGAAATGGAAACCGGGACTGGATATGGTATCGATTATAAAAAAACTGCTGTTATTTTGGTTTCTCAGCAGAACATTAATTATACAGAGACCAGATTGTGTTGTATAATTGTATTTCATACAATTTACAAAGCCAAAATCTATTTATAATCATATTTAGAAATAACTCTCAGGTTGCACTTGCAGTATGAATTGCATTGAAATTAAAATTTGCTGATTGCTGACATCATCCTTGAGCTCTCTTATGAGTCCTGTCACAGTTTAGAAAAGCATGTTAAAACAAGTCTTGAATTGGGTCATGATTAAGCAACAAAACTTAATACCAATTATTAATAATCTGATGCCATCACATTTTTCAAGTTCAGACGTGTTATTCCTCAAATTAGTGGTTATGTAACCAATCAGTCCAGAAATTATAAAAAGGATTGTCTCCAACAGTTTGATCATTTGTTGCTCAGCTCTCAAGAGATTCACTATGGAATCAAGAAGTAATGCATCTCCAGCTTATGGGCATTTTACAAGAGAAGGGAGTGATTTTGCAAGATGCAAGAAATGTAATGCTCTGATAAAGACAAAAGGAGGGAACACAAGTGGATTGATGAAGCATAGGAAATTACACCAGGACCAGGACTCCGAAGTTGCATCTTCAAAGACAGACAACTTGCCAGCCAGACCCTCCACCAATGTTAATATAATGATTTTATTTTAGATTTTATTTTGTGCAGTAAAAAATAATTGTCTCTTTAATGTCTTATGAGTCATGACTGAAGTTTGGTCTTTTGGGTGCTTTTTACTTGGATCAAATATTAATTGCATTCAGGGTACCATACCATATGTACCATACCATATATCACTCAATAATTTGTAAATCACAATACACTTCTTTTTAACAACATTTACTTACGGAGGAGTCAATATGACTCGGATAGAAATTTCTATACATAGACATATTTATTAATTCTTGTGATTCTCATTGTGTAATTGCTCTCTTGTAGTGAGAAGGTGGACTTGAAAAGGGGACTAAGCGGCAGGCTTTAATGACAACATTTATAGGCTAGGAGACTCTTCCAGAAATCCTTGCAAAATTGGCAGCTGTTGATGGATTTTCCGTAAATGCCATTTGCAAAAGCCAGTTCATCAGAAAATCCTTGATAAGAGATGAATTTTCACCTCCTAACGAAAGGACACATGCTATGAGTCTAATTGGTCAATATGCCCTGCATGTACGAAAGAACATTACCCCAGATTTAAAAGAAGCAGTGAAATCTGGGCAGAGGTTCTCCATTACTCTCGATGAATTTACCTCAGAAAGAGCGGTAGAAACAGTTCATGATAGCTTGGAAATATTTGGCCTGAACTTCAAGAATGACATAGTAAGTTCTGTAACAGATGGTGCTTCTGTGATGACAAAATTTGGAAGGATTGCCCCAACTGACCCTAAGCTGTGCTACACCCATGGTATACACTTAGCCGTTTGTGATGTTCTGTATAAAAAGCAAGGGCCTGTTTCCACTGAAGATGATGTCAACCATGCCGAGGAGCAAGATTCTCCAGAAACTGATGCTGGTGACAATAAAGATGATGACCTTGAAGATGAAGAGGATTCACCAGACATGGGCACTGTTGATTTTGAATTCCAAGAACCTGACATTGATGAACCTGAATTGGAGTTGAAATGGATTGATGTAATTAACAAAGTCCGGAAAGAACACAAGGCATTCAGAAAAAGTGCATTGAAAAGTGAAATCCTTCAAGAATATGTAAAAAAGTAGCATGGAAGAGAGCTCAAGCCAATTATTGATGTAAGAGTTAGATGGAATAGTATGGAGGCTATGCTTTCACGATACGTTCATATTCATCCCTGTCTATGCAAAGCCTATGTGGATCTGAAGATCAAATCAGAAATTAGTGATGTTGAATTACAACTGATTGAAATTATTTCAAAGACCTTGACACCTGTGAAGCATGCCAATGATGCTCTATGTAGAAGAGATTGCACCCTGGTCACTGCAGAAGGTGTACTGCGCTTCCTTTTTGAACATCTCAGAAAGCAGGACACATCGTTTAGCTTGCAAATGCTGGAGGCACTCAGACGTAGAGTATCCCAAAGACGCAACAAAGTTCTAGTTTCTTTGATTCTGTGTCTGCACAATCCAACTAGTGTACACAGTGTTGCTGAGGACGACTTTTTCGAATTGTCCTCAAAAACTGCAATGTTGAAGCTGGGTCGTGATTTACTAAAGAGATTATCTGTTATTGAAAGTGATGACGAAGACATGGAAGTGCCTCCCAACTCAGGGCAAATTGATGATGACATTGATGAGTCTAAGGAGCAGTCCCTTGAAGAACAGTTACAAAAGTTCATAAGCAAATCTTTGGAAAAAACAGAAGAGAGTGCACCACGGGACCAGTGTAAATCACTGAATTCAAAATTTAAAATGTTTGAGAGCACACACAAAAGGACATACAATCTACAGTTTCTGTATGATGCACTGTTAAGTATCCCGCCTTCTTCCGTTGAAGCAGAGAGGAATTTTTCCTCAGCTGGAACGTTTGCTTGTAAAATAAGGTCAAAATTGTCTGATAGAAATCTCAGTAACCTATTTTTGAAGAAACATTTTCTTAAGAAGTAGCTGTTTATGTTGTGATTCGTTGAAGTTGCAATGAAGATTAATAAGGGTCTACCTGTTTTAATTTAGCAAATTTTGTCATGATAGAATCAGGCTATCTTAGAATCATGTTTTTCATTTTTGATATCTTTGAGAAAAAATTCAGTCAATGTAATGTAATGCATATTTGCACTGTAATTTGTCCTAACTGAGATATTTTATATGTCAATACCAGATATATCTAACAATGTACAATGTTGTATTAAGTGTTAAAGGGTAAATAAATATACAACTTTGACTTTACGAAGGCATCAATCTTGTTTATTCTATTGAAGTATGAGTTTCTGAAACTTAACCGAGACCGGGAATTCCCGGGGGTCCCGGTTCTGGACTTGCAAATTCCCGGTTTCCCGGTTTTCTGAAAAACCGGGAAATAAGATGAGGTGAAATCTCTCCCTGGTACCTGCTATGCGCTTTCCAGTCAGTTTTGTTACACATGAAATGGAAACCTTTGTAGTTTGGAGCTTGACGAGTTGACAGTGACATCTCTTCAGTAATGATACTACAGCAACAGGGAAATCAGTAAGAGATTGAGAGTTGCTACAGCTACCAATGGAGAACATGGCGATAAGAAAAGGACAGGTTCACGCTTTTCATTTTATAAGAATAGCTTCTGTAAGAATATCAGAGTGAAAATTGCCTAATTTGTAAGAATATCTTAAGAATATTTCCAGGGTGAGTTTCATAAGAATAAAATTTTAGTAAAACAGAAATATAATGGCAATTAAAATAAGACAAGTCTGAAATCTTTCTGAACATACTTCATGATATAAAGCGGGTGTAAAAAAATACACATTTTAAAAAAACTTTAAAAAAAAGTAAAATAAGAATTTTTTTAAAAAAAATTATATTCCTCTATGTTTGATTGACTTTGTGAAGCCAAAATGTCCGAGAGTTTTTTGTTTCTTCACTGGGGTAGCCATCACACTTATACTTTAACACTTCTCTTACACAACTCCACGAGAAAAGAATTTTCTCATAACAAACCATACACTTTCAACAACGTCATCGAGTAGAATGTCACGTTCGAATCTTGACGTTCGAATGTTGACGTTCGAATCGTGACATTGTGATTATTCAATGAATATCCAAGCTATTTGGAAAAAATAAAAACTAAAATATAAGAATATATTAAGAATATTTTACCCTTATATTTTGTCAAATCATAAGAATNTATATTCCTCTATGTTTGATTGACTTTGTGAAGCCAAAATGTCCGAGAGTTTTTTGTTTCTTCACTGGGGTAGCCATCACACTTATACTTTAACACTTCTCTTACACAACTCCACGAGAAAAGAATTTTCTCATAACAAACCATACACTTTCAACAACGTCATCGAGTAGAATGTCACGTTCGAATCTTGACGTTCGAATGTTGACGTTCGAATCGTGACATTGTGATTATTCAATGAATATCCAAGCTATTTGGAAAAAATAAAAACTAAAATATAAGAATATATTAAGAATATTTTACCCTTATATTTTGTCAAATCATAAGAATACTTCACCCTCAACGAAAGTCTACTGTTCTTATGAAAAGAAAAGCGTGTACTTCATAACTTTCACTATTATTGCTGCAAGGTCAAGGACGTAGGAACCGGGGGGTCAGAGGGGCCATGGCCCCCTCAGTCTTTGGCAAACTATGCAAAAGTGCCCTTTCCAAACCCCAAAGTGCCCTTTTTGCATATCCCTTTCCCCAAATTCTCAAATGTGATTAGGGTGTTCAGCCTGCCTGAAATTTCTCTGGAATTTTACTGAAACCATTACCCACGTTAGTAATTTTGAAAATTTCTACACGTGAAAAATAAATTTAAATATATTGAAAGTCACATCGTCTTTTAGCACTTAAAATGACCTTTAAAAATGCAACAGACATGTGCTGTTTCCTTTCTGCAGAACAACTGCAGTGAAAAAGCCACGGCCACGATCCTTGGCGAACCAAAGGCCGATACTCTGGGTCGCTTTTGCCTTTGTCGCAAAAACAATGACTCTCAATGTTGGACTCTGTGATTCTCAAGCTTTCTATGGACAGTATACACAATATTGTTTTTGTACTCAAGCATACCCCTTCTGCAAAAACACTACAGCAATCATTTCAGGAGGAAATGATCGAAATGCAAAAGGATATTGAAGCTAAAGCCAGGTTTAATCGTCTGGGCTACAAAGCTTTTTGGATCTGCAAAGGCTTTTCTCATCCCGCTCTGTAGGAACACGTTAATTGTTCGTGCTGGTCTTTTCAGCCTTATATTTGGTCGAAAAAGGCCTCAGTGCTCTGCTCCAAGTTTTGAGTGAGCAGAGAAATCGTCTTGGCATAACAACAAGGGGGCAGCTCAAAACACAGGGCAACAATTTTTTGGGACTCCCATGCTTTCTTTAATAATAAAAGTGTCTCTGGACCAATTTTTCGTGCTGAATCCAAAAATGATATCCATTTGTTCCCACCACGTCTAGTTTTTGCGGAATAGGATTCCTTTTTTTTTACTCAACCCTATTTCGTATGGTGGTTGGCGCTACCGTATCGGTTTTCTCCCGAATATTTTCCAAATGGAACCAGCTGTGAACTTAAAGCTTTTTGACTTTTATCGTGGCATATTTTTACAGTTTTACTGCAATTTTCAAGCGTATGTGATGACCCAGTCCAAGTTTATGGCCGTTTTGTCACTGGACTTTTGGTCAAAGTTGGCACTCGGCCAACATGTGATTTTTTTGACTGTGAAATTGATGGCATCATTCTTTTTCATCATTCATTGAAAAATGCATTTAAAAAGTGATCAGATTCATTTCAGGGCCATTCTGTACAAAAATTTGGTTCATTCTGCGATTTAAATATTTTGGCCAAAATCGCCAAATTCCAATGGCCAATAAATATGATGATGTCACCGATCGTCTGATGACATCATCACCAAAAATTTGTATTTTAATTTCTTTGGAGCATTGTTCTTCTGCCACCTTACCAAGTTTCAAGACTGCAGCTAGAATAGATCCTAAGATTTTAGGGGGCAGAATCCGTGCCCATATATTCGCTGACCAAAAATGCACCGTATAGAATAGGATAAAATTAAGGCAAAGTTGGCGCCTGATCTTGTTGTCATATGAAAGAGTATGCAAATAAATTCAAGCAAACCAAACGAGAGGAAAAATGAACAAGAGACTTTTAAAAAAATTAAAACAAAATACTTACAAAAAGTTTTTTTACAGTTAACTAAGGAAGAAATTTCCTTTTCCTTGACTTCCTTCTGTGTTTGATGTCTGGGCAGTCTCTCTTAATAGACCAGCAGTAATCAGCCATCATATTTACATCCCATCTGCCCTGATATCGCTGTTCCATCACTTTAATATCTTGGTGGAACCGTTCACCTTGTTCATCACTTATGTCACCCAGGTTATCAGGGAATCTGTCCAAGTGGCTGAACAAAAAATGGACCTTAATACTCATATTGCAGCCCAATTTCTGGAATGCTTTCAACATATTTTTGACATGGTCTTTGTAGTCTACAGACTTTTTCTTGCCAAGGAAGTTATCAATAACACTGACAAATGTGTCCCATGCAGTTCTCTCCAAAACAGTCATTGATAAAGGGAACTGTTTGTCATTCTTCATTTTCCTGATTTGGGGGCCGTCAAATATTCCAGCCTTCAATTTTTCCTCACTAAGGCCAGGAAAAGATCGTCGAAGGTACTTGAAACAATCACTTTCTTTGTTAAGGGCTTTAACAAATTGTTTCATCAGCCCCAATTTAATGCGCAGAGGTGGGAAGACTATTTTCTAGCGATCTACTAATGGCTGATTTATGATATTTGACAGTCCAACATCAAGAGAATCGCGATTTGTCCATTCCTGTTGCACCCAATGCTTGTCTTTTGCACGGCTATCCCACAGACATAGAAAGCATGGGAATTTGGTGAAGCCGCTTTGCTGTACCAGCAAGAAATTTACCATTTTCAGGTCGACACAGATGATCCACTTATGGTCATGGTAGTGTATTAGTTCGAGCACCTTCTTTACGGCTTTATAGTTCTCCTTGGCTGTCACGGAATGGCCAATAGGGATTGACCCATACAGGTTACCATTATGAAGGAGAACACATTTGAGGCTTCTTTTGGAACTGTCAATAAAGAGTCTCCATTCATCAGGGTTGTAGGACGCAACACCTAATTTTGATAAGAGTCCTTTGATGTTTACGCAAGTGACAAATATGAAAGGATTACCAAAGAATCAAAGAAATCCAGAGGTCAATTGTGATTCAATCAGAATATTAGCATCAATTTGATGAAGAAGAATGGCAACAATCACATTTTAGCCCTCTTTATTGGTTTCAAAGGGCATCCCATGATCAGAAGAAAGTTTTTCCCAATGCTAAAGCAGAATTTTTTATGAAAACTAGGTGTAGCGTGGGCAGAAAAAAAAATAGACGTGATGGGAACAAATGGATATCATTTTTGGATTCAACACGAAAAATTGGTTCAGAAACACTTTTATTTAAAAAAAAACCAATAGAGTCCCAAAATATTGTTCCCCTGTGAAATAGGGGCACATGTGCACTCCCACAAAGCTCCTCCAATTTTTTTTGCCAGATCTTTTTCTTGTCAGATTTCTGTCAAATCTCAGATATCATGGCTATCTAACTGAGATGTTCGGAGTTTTTAAAGTGGTTTCCTGCATGAACGTAAATCACATCGCTTTTTATCCGTGCATGAATCGCACCTGTCAGCACTGTGTCCATCATGATAACCTGTTTACTGTTTCGATGCGGGTGGCCAACAATGACAAAGTCTGATCCAGAGACAATACAAAATTGTGAAAACAATGCTAACAATCCTCCTCATGGAAAGTCTTGATTACAAATGTCGTTCTGGACATGTTCTGGGTCTTATCTTAGTTGAGAACTTAGGGAAAGGATTACGCAAAAAGGGCACCTTTGGGTTTGGAAAGGGCACTTTCACATAGTTTGCCAAACAGTGAGGGGGCCATGGCCCCTCTGGCCCCTCAGTTCCTAGGTCCCTGCTGGAACAGCATGTAAATTCACCACAAATTGCAACCCTTGTAACAAATGCAATAATATTCCTGAAACTACAGAATTATGTATGGTGCTGAAAACTTGGGTTTTTAATGAGCAGAGCAAGGTTTGTCTGAGCAGATCTGGACATATGTCTGTGTGTTAGTCTATGCGGTGTCTGTATGTTTTTAGTGATGGGTGATGGCCACAGTGAAGTCGTGACAGGTGTACCATCTCCGACCTTGACAGCTACGTTTCTATATAGTTTATAATAGGTGGGTGGTGGGTATCTACTATTTTGTTGTTGAGAAGTTTTCTGAAGGGCTTTTTTAGTGAGGTGAGTGCGGATCTGTTTCTTTCACTGTGTAGATAATATGAAAATGCAACAATCAGTATATGAGTTACTGTACCAGTGTTATGGTTAACCATCTCCCGGACAGGCCCCCAAATTCTGTTACCGACTTAAAAAGTAACAGAACAAACACAGCAAATAAGACTTTTCTAAATAACAGTGGTTTATTAAAATAAATGAATTAAAATATATATTAGATTGGTAAAAATTTTACAAGTGTTGCAAGTCAGTGACCAAAGTAAAACATTGTACTTATCAAATGTCCTCAGCGCTGATCCTCAAATAATGATTGTCTTTATCGATCTTGCATGTTCTTACGATGGTGATCATTTTTTTAACAAGGTGTCTGTTCACTTGGCATCGCTGTGACAATCACCAAAATAACGATATAAATGTAGTGATGCCAGCAATCAACTCAGTCTTTAATAGCTCTACCCGGACCGATTATTGTAATGTTTCTCTCCCTTGGAGTATTTCAAGAGATGCGTGTAGTCATAGTATAATACTTAATAAGTAATATTTAATAATTTACCATTTAGAGTAGCTGACAAAATCCAGCTCACACCTGTTTTGACTTCAAGCAATTCTTGTGTCCTTTAATGATATAGCAGCATATAATCCATGGTTTTAACAAAAAAATGACCAAATCTTGTCGATAACCAGTCCCCAGTTGAATAATGTTTTAAAGTTCTTTTTCTAAATGTCCAGCCTCAATCACACAAGCAAGAATCTCAATCGAGTTTAATATCATGGCTATTGACTAATTTGTTTATAAAAAGAAGAATTTTCTAGAACAAATATACAATTGTAAACAAACAACCTCAAGGTCACGACATGTCAATCGAATGAAATAATTAACTGTGATATCTATTATACGTAACAGTATGGAATTTAAGTTGTTATTGTAGGATCTGTGACGTGTGTTTCCCATTTGTCTGTGTGTTGTCTGAGAGTTGTCTGGGAGTCATCACGTAGGAAGTAGTATGAGCTGTTTGCGTTGTTTGTGGCTGACGTCAAGATCTGTTGCGTTGTAAGATAGTAAGAATCATGGCTACCGTGTGCAAGTGTTCCATGGGTGTTGCTTTCAATGATGACCATAAAGAATTAAATTTTGCCCGTTTTATACTAGTTTTGACAAGATTCCAGAGAATTCAAAAAACAAAAGATTATAAACAATAGGCATAATTGTGCAATGTCATGGAAAGTTCCAGTTCCCTGGAACCAGTCCACCTATTTTGCAACGTCATTCTTTGTCAAGTTTCTCACTGCGTTCAAACGTGTAAAAGAGCATGTGTACAAAATTTCAAGATTTCCCTCTCATGTCCTTCTGTTCATCCTTCCCCTTTTGATAAATTTAAGTTTATCAAATTATGCGTTACATTCAAGAGGGCATAGCTTCTTTATTGGGTGAATTTCCATCTTTTCGGGGAAACATCTCGATTACTCTTCCCAATTACCATTCTCCTCTGCCTATGTCTGTCGATAAAACCATCGCCGTATCTCCTGCCACGAAATCTCGCTTTGTTTTCAACCATTTATGTTTGTTCAGCTGTGGCAACCACACTTACATCCACCGTGTCCATGCATGTCGTACCAGCTCTTGCACTCGTCTCCAGCGCTTCTTAGGGTGATAATCAGTCTCATCGACACTGTCTGGGGAGAACTGTCCACCGGTTAATCAATGTTAATCTGTCATTAGCAGATTAACATCTGTTAAACACAAATTGCTATTCGATTGTATTTCACCAACTCTCTTTGCTACGAACAGTTTGTAATTTTTATTCATTCCCCAAATCCAATGAAGGACGTTTAAGCTATCAGTCCAAAGCGTGATGCCTCTCATGTCCATCTCCAGGGTTGTAATAACTTCCTTTGCAAACCGCCGGTACTGCACTCATTAACTACAATCTTGGGATGCTTACTGTTTGGAGCGGTGTGATCCTTGATTTTGATATGACCATTCTGGAAGATGCCCTTCCATTGGCATACGTTGTTTTGGTAGATGATACTTCCATATGCTTTCTCTGATGCGTCATTGGACACATGGAGTGAAGTATCTGTTGGTTGACCTTGATCCTGTAAACATCGAGACACCTTGATTTGTCGTAGATTTTTGAAGTCAACATACCACTCATCAATTCTTCTTGAGAAATCAAACGGCAGTGCTTCATCACAATCCAAAACAGTCAGCCAAACGTCTTGAATGAGCATTTTTCTGTTGATGATGAACAGTGCAGGGAATCCCAACGAATCAAATAGCCTTGCTATCTTGCTGAGGAAACTTCGTTTCGTGTTGTTGCCAGCGGAGTTTTCGTCGGCTCTGTCTCGGAACGTAAACAAATCTTCTTTCGATTTCCAGAGCACACCAAAGTCTTGACTGAGTGCAGTTCGTTGTTCTTCAAATCAATTTCTGCAGCTCTCTCTTTCTCCGGGGTGTGTTCAAGCACTTAAGGCGAGTTTGACAACCATTTTCATGCATGCATGTTGGCAGATCTCCACATTCCTGACAGCTCTTCGTACAGCTTGATCGCCTCTTTATCATCTCTTTGAATCCATGCTGTCATCCATGTAAGTAAAATGAAGAACTCTTTCAGCAGCAAGCAGTAGTTTCCCTTCGTTTCTCTTTCTGTACTCTTGACTATCATATTGTGCGTAAAAAGGAGAGGAGTTGATACCAAATAAACAAGAGTGAATTGAAGAATGTGCAGTTCCTGGCTCTTTTCCAACGATCTCCGCAGCATTCTTTGAAAACATCGATCATACGGGTTGACTTTTATACGCAAATAAATCTCAGAAACATCACATACTAGCGCGATTGGAAATATTCTAAATCTCAGCCTGACATGAATCATATCACATTGGAGCTTTGGTCCTTGATATATGATGTCGTTCAATGATCTTCCATCACACTTCGCTGCATTATCAAATGCTATACGGACTTTTGTTGTTGATTTGTCTGGCCGAATAACTGGAAAATGTGGAAGATACTAGCCGATGCTCCTTTCAGGATCAACGTCAACTTGCTCCAAATAACCCTTTTTGATATACTGTTCTATGATCTTACAGTACTTCTCGGCAAGCTCTGGTTGTTTCTTTAAACGGTTCTTAGTGTTTGCCAGTCGTTTCTTTGCCATGATATAGTTGTTTGGAAGGCTTTTGACATCTGTTTTCCAAGGGATTTCTACTCTATAAACTCCGTCTTCCAGCTTCAATGGTTCTGCAACTTTCTTCAATGCTATCTGGTCATCGTTGTTCAGGATCGATTGATCACTGGTGGTTAATGTTACTATTGATGTTGACAATTTCTGCATCCTTACACTTGTACGTCCTGATGGAATTTGTCTTGTAGGATTTAAACAGGTTTTGATTGATTCCACCAACGCGACTCCATCTTAAAGGTGTTCTCCTTGCCATAGCCTGATCTGGTTTTCCAACAACTTCTTGTAGTGACATACGTAGATCAGCATAGTCAGCACCAATCAGGATGTCTGCTAATGGTCCTTGTTCAATGGCTGTAAATGGAATCTTTGCGAGATGTCTCCACTGTCTTGAATGCTTTCTCCAATTGCCTGCTCTCATGTCACCAGTTACTCTGTTTGTAGACAATGCAATGATTTTTATTTGTACGCTTCCATCTATTGATCTCAGTTGAATTTCCACAGACATTAAGTCGATTTCTTTGGCTTGTCCATTTAGTAAGCTGACATTAACTCGTTGTGTCCGTCCTTTTATCTTGAATTCTCTTGCTACATCTTTATTGAAATAGGTATTTGTGCTTGCATAATCTAGGAAGACATTGACGACTATCTCTCGTTTACCATATTTCAAGATGACTTGAACAGTTTGTAAGACAACTTCTTAAACATGTTCCTTAATTTTTGCCGTGTGCATTGTCTTCTCGTTTCTCAATAGCTCCCCCTCTGTGATTTCTGCAGGTTGAGGACTTCCCTTTGCTGATGCTGTCATTCCTTGTGCTTCTTTTTCTCTGTCAAGACGCCAATTGTGCGATTCTTAACAACCGTTTATTCCACATTTCTGCATTCTTGTACAGGAACTCCCCAGCTGATTGGATCCAAGACATCTGTAACAAAGTTTGTTCTCTTTGGCTATTTTCCATTTAGCAGCTATACTAAGTTCCTTGAATTGGTTGCAAATCCACAAAATGTGATCAAGGTTGCAAATAACACATCTCTGCGAAGCATTCTGGAATGTTCCATTCAAGCATTCTGGAATGTTCCATTCAAGAATTCCAGACAGCTGCAGCTGTCTGGAATTCTTGAATTCTTCTTGAATGACGAAAGCATGTAACTAATTCCTACTTTCATATTTTTGGTTCTTGAACAACCATTGTTGGTACTGGGTGAGCATTCTTTCTGGCAATTGTCGTTGTAGTTTTCGATAAAACGTTACATTGCCAAGCTCTTCGGTGCACTTTAATTTTTTCAAGTTGAGAACTGCTATGTCTAACAGGTCAGCGAACCTTTCGAGGTATCTTGGGTGATCATATCTAACAGGTTTGAAATTTTCAAGTTCATCCATGAATATAATCAGCTTTCTTCTTTCTCTACCAAAATTTCTCTCCAGTCAACTCTTAGCTGCCTCGTAAACGTATCCTGAATGACCCAAAGATTCGCTTTCGATGCTTCACCACCAAGATGCTGACGTAAGTGAAGTAACTTGTACTCAGGGGTCGGTGGAGCTTTATTGACACATGCCATGAACGCTGACTTCCAGTTACTGTACTGACGCTTAACTCCAATGAATACATGAATGGAAACGCGTTTCAATTGTTTCCATAAGTCCTTTCCGATTTTTTCTTCATTTGTTTGTACGTCATGATCACTGTACGTTTTTTCTAAATGTCCGTTTGACCTTTGCACATATTTCTCTATAAGATCGTTTTCGTTTAACAAGCTTTTCTGCTCGTGATGACTGGACTTACTGTGGTCCTTTTTTGATCCCTTGTTGTTTCTCATGTCTTATTCTATCTCCGACAGTTTCTGTTGATACATTGCATTGAGTTCCTTCTGTCTTTGTTGTAGTTCTACTTTTCGTTCTAATGCTTTTGGCGATGCTGCAATGGATCTGCTTCTCTATGTAGATCTGCTCATTTCTGATAAGCGCTCACTCCGTAAATCTCTTTCAAACTCATTTAACTTATCCATCACCTTGTTCAATTTTTTTTCCAATGTCATTTAAATTTCCATATTCAACACTTAGTTCTGACAGTATTTCAACTGTTTTCTCTTGTACGTGATTTAACCAGGAATCAGGTCATTCTTAGTCAAGTTTCTCACTGCGTTTAAACGTGTAAAATAGCATGTGTACAAAATTTCCAGATTTCTCTCGCATGTCCTTCTGTTCAGGTGTAGATTGTGTACTGTCCAGGATAATTTTGAGTGACTTATTTCGGAAAGTTTGGTGTTTGTTAAGCTGTGTGTTGGATACGGCAGGGTCCCAGGCAGAACATAGTCTATTGTGCAAAGCATGTGTTTCTTTTTGTTGTCCAAATCTTGTGCTTGTTAGTGACCTTGGTGCCTTAGTCGTAGTCTCTATTTTATGATTATGTTGCTCATGTGTGGGACAAATGACATGGCCGTACTGTTAGTGACTCCAACGATTTTGATCATGAGTATGTGGAATTGTGGTGTCGTTCAGTGTTGTTGTGGTTCTGTACTGATGTTCTTTGTTGTCACTTCTCAGTAATATGCCTGTTCATTGAGAAGGGGCTACATTCAGTCTACTTTGTGCGAGCCACTTTTCATATTGTGTGTACAAGCTTGTATTTGAGTGGATCATTCATTTTTGTCTTTGTGTATCGATATGATCGTTAGGTCATCTGGATATCAGAATATATATGTGTACTAGTAGAAGTACTCGGCGTCGGTCGGGTAAAAAAGTGAAATTTACTGTAGTAGACTAAAAAGGCCCTTTCGAGATAATTGTAAGGTATCACTCGATTAGAAATGTGATTGCAGACCATTTCAGTTCAAAGAGTTACAACTACCTTGACACTTAGGGTTTGGTACAGAAATAATAGGTAATTTAGACTTTGGTAATGTTACGAAAGATAATGTTAGAACTTTAAATAAAAAATGCTATGGCAATACATTGGCAAAGATAAGAATAAAGAAGATTAAAAAAAACAAAAAAGAAACTTCTCCCTGGCGGAGAATCGAACCCTGGTCTCCTGCGTGACAGGAGGGTTTACTCATCACTATACTACCGAGGAGATGTACGGTCAAGGAGGTTACTTTATAGTAAATAAACTTTCTTAATTTTAAAAAAAAGTTTTAAAATTGTTTTATTTTTGTTTTGGAATTCATCTATTAAATATAATCTTGAAATTTTTTTATTTTTTACTTTTTTAAAAATTTTGACTGGAGATCTCCTTCACCTTGGCCGTCCCCTAGCACACCAGAATACGACCTCCGGGGTCAGCCTATTATTATTATTATTATTATTATTATTATTATTATTATTATCTTAGTTTATAGCATTTGCACAGGCTGTTCTTAATGGAGCTTTATTCCTCTTGGGCTAGCCACAACTAGCAGCCAAAGACCAAGAGGTTTCTTTCTCCTTACATTTCTAAAACTTTTCTAAGAATCCTAGCTGTTCCTAATAAGGCTGTCTTTTGTATTATACCAATGTGTAACTCAATATTTATCATGTCAGTCCATCTCTTGAAATTTTTGCTTACACACCCTAAAGCTCCAACAAAAATTGGTACAACAAGAGCATTCTTCAGTGACCAAAGCCTTTTTTATTCAATTTTTAGGTTTTGATATTTTTCATTCTTTTCCTGTTCCTTATCATGTACCCTACAATCTCCTGGTACAGCAACATCAATAATGATACAAGATTTGCTTTTCTTATTAACCACAATTAGATCAGGTCTTCTGGCCTCAATAACATTATCACACTGTATGTTAATATCCCAAATCAATTTCATGTCATCATTTTCAACTACTCCCTCCGGGTAGTGCTCATACCACTTCTCCTTCCTTTCAAGATCATATTTCTCACATAATTTCCAATGGATTNTGTTCCTAATAAGGCTGTCTTTTGTATTATACCAATGTGTAACTCAATATTTATCATGTCAGTCCATCTCTTGAAATTTTTGCTTACACACCCTAAAGCTCCAACAAAAATTGGTACAACAAGAGCATTCTTCAGTGACCAAAGCCTTTTTTATTCAATTTTTAGGTTTTGATATTTTTCATTCTTTTCCTGTTCCTTATCATGTACCCTACAATCTCCTGGTACAGCAACATCAATAATGATACAAGATTTGCTTTTCTTATTAACCACAATTAGATCAGGTCTTCTGGCCTCAATAACAATATCACACTGTATGTTAATATCCCAAACCAATTTCATGTTATCATTTTCAACTACTCCCTCCGGGTAGTGCTCATACCACTTCTCCTTCCTTTCAAGACCATATTTCTCACATAATTTCCAGTGGGTTAGTTTAGCAATGTTATCATATCTCCTCTTGTAATGGCGTTGAGCAAGCTTTTTGCACTCACAAATCATATGCTGTACAGTTTCACCCTTTTCATCACACATTCTGCACATCAGATTTTCTGTTGCCTTGTCGATCTTATGTTTAATATAATTTGTTCTTAGTGCCTGTTCTTGCGCTGCAAATATCGTTGCTTCTGTTTGTACTTTCAAGTCACTACGGGCAATCCATTTCCAAGACAATTCTCTATCTACTTCTTCAGGCATTTTACGATCAAACTGCCCACACATTCTTTTTTCATGCCACCTAGATTTAAGTTTAGTTTGACTTTGTGTCTTAAATTCTTCTTTCTCTACTAAATTGTCAGTTCTAATTATGCCCATTTTTTACACCCTTCAAAAGCAACTCATCTGACTCACGAACATATAAACCTAAGTTGTTTTCCTTCAATCTTACACATGTTTCAATCCCAATCAGGCCTCTTCCCCCGTCTTTTCTTTTCAAGTATAACCGATCAACATTATTATTATTGTTATTATTGTTATTATTATTATTATTATTATTATTATTATTATTAATATTATTTGATAATGTTTCAAAATATCCATTATATCACTTTACATAACTGTTTTTCCTTTAAGTCCTGTGTATAGAAATAAATAAATAAATATAATACAATTAAAATAATGAAGAAAGGCAATTAATTAACAAATAAATACAAGTTTTGAAATCAGTGGTTAAAAGTTAAGCGTGTGAAAATTCGTCAAGATGTGTCCAGGAAAATTATGAACATCTGTACAGGTGTGACATTTGAAAAACTAATCAGTTGGGTGTAAATTTTCTTACACACATTTAAGAATTCAGAAATAGATCCAACTTTTTATAGAAAGAACCATAGTTAGATTCTGTTCTGATAAAAAGTTGGATCTATTTCTGAATTTGTAAATGCGTCTAAGAAACTTTACACCCAACTGTCTAGTTTTTCAAATGTCACTCCTGCTCAGATGTTTATAATTTTCCAAGACACATCTAGACACATCAGCTTTTTGTATCTCATACCTCTCCCGGAAATAGATAGTCTCATATTTCAAATTTCAGCTTCCAAGATTCAGTAGTTTTCTCATAAATTTACTTCAAACAGACAGACAAACAAACAAACAAGCAGACACACATTTCTCACATATATACATATATATATATATATATATATATATATATATATATAAATGTGTGTGTGTGTGTGTGTGTGTGTGTTGTATGTGTTGTTTGATGGTGTTGGTTGGAATATCCTTCATGTACAAAGAAGGAAGTGTTGGGCTTAAAACAGAACCTTTGGGTACACAGTTAGGAAAGTTACTGAATTTGGATAACTCGTTATTGTAGTGTATTTGCAGATTTAATTTATGAGAAGAGATCTAGAGATTGCATCGAAAATTGTACTAATGTTTATTGTGATTAGGAGTGAACGTTTTGGAGGACTTCTTTAATTGATGTCATCTTGTATTTTTTTGTGTGAGGTTTTTGAGTACTGTAGTGGTAGACTAGTGTGGTCTGTAACTGTATTGTTTTGGTTTATGATCGTGGGTGGATTGTGATTACGTGGGATTGTGGTCAATGGATTAAAACGTGCAATAACTGTTGAGACAGTAAAACAATATGAGAAACGGAAATGAAAATTAGAGACGAGAATAGCATTGGAAAGGGTGAAGGAAATGGATTTGAGAAGAAACACAAAATTTGGTTAAAAATGATTTAAATTTCAATTAAGATCTTGAATTCACTGCATTTTCCCATACAGTATTATTTGTTCGTCTAATGCTTCTTAGTTTCTTATCGGTAAAATGAACAAAGTGTCTATTTAGCCGTCTGACGGCTAAAAAACAGAAACCTATTCTACCGTCTTTTACCGAAAGTAAACTTTCATTGGTGGATCTGTTCAAGCTACGTGACGGGGTTCTGTTCAAGCCACAACATTTGGGTTAGGGGTAGTGTTAAGAACAATAGGAACAATAGGGTCTATCGTCAATGACGGTAGAATAGGATTCGAGATGTCCAGCCGTCTGACACCCATCTGATGGCTAAATAGCAACTGCAAAATGAAACGATTTGCAGGAAATCAGTTATTCCTTCCGTATTATAAAAAAAACTAGTATGAATTCTTTTCTTTTTGCAGTCCTATTGCTGCAATGGTTCACTTCTACAAAGTGGAAGTAACTGGAGTTACGCAACTAGTTTTTAGTCCCAATGGGCAGTTACTAACAATTTAATGTTCCTTAATCGCCCTGTTTTCTTGTAAGCAAAAACAAAGACAAGATGCTCATTGGTTGGCGCCAAAATAGAAATGATTTATAAACCTCTTAAAATACTGCCACCAGTTACAATTCTCTTTGTTCTAATTATGTGTCTGTGGTCTGGGGCTTCCAAGTTTGCATAAGTAACGTCAAATAGTTTATTTCAAGACGAGGACATTTATGATAAAAACATAAGCAGGTAAATGGAAGAAGTAGCACCTTTCACCTTGGATAGCGGAAAAACTGTATGCTCATCACAAAACCAAACTACAAAATCCCTTATGAAAAATATATAGATCGATTAAGGTTAATTCATAATTTGATTGCACTTACTTTTCAAAGAGCTTTTATTTCTTTACGATACAATTACAAACGGCATTTTACTTTCAGTTGGTATATGGTTAAAAAGACTCATGTACATTTTAATTATGACAGTGTCATATGAACAACAAAAAGGATACATTGCGTACAAAATACAACAAATAATAATAATAGAATAACACAAGGCTTGACCTTGAACTATGAACTTATGGAAGTGACATTGGCCACAGTGTTTATGTCAAATGGCAACCGTGAGTGTTGACTTCACCCTTAGGCAGCAGGTTATTATGATTAGAATCATATCATGTGACGCCCGGCCAATCACAAGGCACCTAATTTACGTCACTAACAGATAAATAGCATCAAATGGAAGCAACGAAAGCTTGACGTAGAGTGTGGAAACAAATTACGTCCAAAGCCTCAGATGGTGACCAATATCTTTTTACACAAAGGATTGCTTGTCAGCACGAATGTGATTGCAATCTTATATACGTTATTGTTGATGGAGCTGGAATTAGTACCTCTGAGTCTTCGCATCAGACAATACAAGACGCATAGCTTCGGCAAGTTTTCTTCTTTTACGCGTTCTCAAAGATCCTCGTCAAAAACCTTAAAACCCATTGACATGTCCCTTCTTTTCAAATCCTGTCTGTTATTTCTTATAAATCCTTCTTGCTATATTTTTTGGCCACTTTTGCTTCCTCTTCTTTTCACTTGTTGTATTATTTCCTGTTTATTTATCTATTTTTAATTATTAATTTTATTGTTATTATTATCATTACTATTAATACATTTATTATCGTATTGTCATTATTTATTGAATCTCAGATATCAATCTTATATCACCACTCTTTAATATCGGGAGCTTATTAAAATACATGACTCAAAGATCCAGTAACTTTTTTCTCCTCCATTTTGTAACACTTCTCTTACCATTTTGGCAGTCTTTAAAAGTGCAATTTTTTAATTTCATCCTTAAATTTGCCTCTGATAGTGCCAACTAATATCGGTACAATATTCTCTATACTCAGCTTCTGGAGTCAGATTACCTCGTATTTCAAAGGTTAATACTCATTGATATTTTTTTCCTGTTTACACAACGTTAGCATCTTCTACCAAAGCAATGTATATCAATACTTCACTGTTATTTTTCTTGTCAACAAGGACAACAAGGAAATATCTGGTCTTCTAGGTAGTGTGTTTTGATCACATTGAATGGTATAACCCCATAATACCTTGACCTCTTCATTCTATAATACCGTCTTCGCTTGGTGCTACAACTACTTCTCAATGAATATCAAGCTTGTACCAAATGCCACATTTTACTATCCTAGTAAAATTACCGTGTGTTTTCTTATACCCTTTTTGTGCAGGGCTACTGGAAAAAACATGCGAATGAAGTTTCTTGTAATCTCTGGTAATCCGTCTGTTAAAATGCTAAGTATGGTCAATCCTCACCTATGGCTGTGAAAGTTGGACAACAAAGAAAGGTACTGAAACAAGAATAGAAGCCTTTGAAATGTGGTGTTAGCGTGGGATGATGGATAGAGTGTCTTGGATAGAAAAAAAGACAAATGAAAGGGTCCTGAATTATATAGGAATAAGGAAAGCAACCCTACTAGACATAATGAAAAGACGAAAAATTACATTTTATGGGCACATAAGGTGGCACAATTCCCTTCAAAAAATAATTATGGAAGGCACTGTTGAGGGTAAGCGATGAAGAGGAAGAAAAAGGACCACATGGACAGACAACATTGCTAATCTGATGAAGAAAGGTATCAACAAGTGTACTAAACTGGAATTGGACTGACAAATGTGGAGTACTATCACAGCCGACCTCTTTGAGATAGCACCCAGGTGAGGTAAGGACGTTTCTTGTGCTACACCAAACCGTCGGCATAATGAGATTCATCTGTGTATTTAATATGGTGTTTCGTATAGTTGGCACAAAGAGCATGTTCTTCTGCTTTAAAGATGAAGCCTTTGTTTCCATAGTCAGGTCAGTTTATTACTAATATCTTTTTTTACAGTGTTATAGAAGGTTATCTCACCAAAAGCTCCAAAGCCTATTCCTTTGCTCTAATGTTTTCTTTAAGTTAAACTTTTGATCTATTTAATTACTATTTTCTTTGTTCATTCTCTTGTTCTACCAAAGTGTTGAACATTTTGATACAAGTTTTAGCTATAAAATTGTAATAGAGCAAATTTTTCCACCCTACTAAACTACATACTGAATATTATTAAATCACACTACAATAAATATACGTTTCCAGGTAATGTTGGTTTTTTTGTGGATTAAGGATAATTTTTCCAATTAATTGGTATCAGACAATGTCCTTCGAAGGGACATTTATTTTGGTGTGAGTAATTGTTTTGACGGGGTCCTCGTCATGGCACCAACCAGTGGCTTTTTTTTCCCTAAAGTACTAATATTTTGGTTAGAGTGTGACAGTTACAGTGCAGTTCTACCAATACAGTCTGCCACAACAGTTACAGAACAGAGCAACATTTACAGTGCAGTAAAACAATTACAGTTCACTACAACAAATACAATGCAGTAAAAGAAATACAGTGCAGTATAACATGTACTTCTCTTCTTCTTCTTCTGTCATCCATATTCATGGTGAAATATTGACCAAATTAGTTTGCCACACAACTCGATCTTTCATTACAGTCAGAAGATCAGCACCATTAAGGCCATTGTCATTCTCTATAAGTGTTTTTACTGTTATACGAGGTCTGCTGCGACACTTCTTTTTCTCGGGTCACCAGAGTACAACCTTTCCTGCAGGATCATCATGTCGAACTGTGTGACCAGCGAGTAACAATCGAAAGCGACTAACCACACAGGATTTGCGGGGACGAGAACCGTATAACTCTGCGTTTGTGATACGATCCTGCCATGATATGTTAAAAATGGCACGGAGCATTTTCGTGTAGGACCCATCTAGTTTCTTGGCAAAAGCAACTTTTAATTCCCATGACTCCGGACTGTAGAGGAGAATTGTCTCTTCTGACGCCTTGAAGACTTTACGTTTGGTATCCTTTTTCACATTTGATTTCCAAATCCGTTCAAGGGCGTGAACTGCACTCGAAGCTTGGGCAATACGAGTATTCAAATCAAGGCAAGAATCGGTAAGGGCTCCAAGATATTTGAAGTCATAACCGGTTCGATTATGGAGCCGTCAGATGATATAAGTATTGCATTCAGTTGTGATGGGTTCAAATACATATACTTGGTTTTGGATACGTTCAAAAATAAACCGACACCCTGGCATGCTTTTTCAACGCAAAGAAGAAGATCCTGAGCAGCGGCAATGTTGTGCGAAAGGAGTGCAAATATCGTCAGCATAATCTAAATCTGACAGCACAACGGCTGGGTGACGCCTGCTGCCACGACGTTCCAAAGTGAGACCATCATTATTGGAGATAGTAGAGCGAAGGGCGTAGTCCAAACAAATAATAAATAGGAAAGGTGCAAGAGGGTCACTTTGTAAAACACCGGTGTCAACGATTCCATACGCCTTAAGAATAATAAACATTTTTGCGCGATCGATAGAATCGAGGGCTTTCTGAAAGTCTATAAATGTAATCACCGCTTCCATATCATGATTTTTCAACTCTTCAACTATGCGGCGGAAAACAAGCAGGTGAGATTTGCCTTTTTGAAATCCATTCTGGTTAAGTCTTAGCACTTTATCGATAACAGAGCGGACCCGATTTAGAAGACAGCGGTTATAAACCTTGAAGGCAATCTGGATGAGTGAGATGACTCTATAGGTATCAGTGACTGGCAAATCTCCCTTTTTTGGAATTGGTTTAATACCTGAAAGTCTCCATTCGTTCGGGCGGTTACCTTTGAAGGTAGCGTTGTAAAACGTTCGTAAAAGTTTCTTACCTTTAGGGAGCTTCCAGAATTCGGGTGGTAAACCATCAAGGCCGGGTGCTTTACTGGATTTCATGGCTTGCTTTTGGAGAGCAGAGGCTGAGTTTGATTTAAGCCGACACAGTACGCTGATCATTGCCAACAAGGTTCGAAAACGAATAAGCTTGACAGTCTTTAAAACTTTTTTGCCACCGTTTTCGATATAAAATATAATCTATCTGAGAAAGTGTTCCATTTGGAAATCTATATCTCTCTCTATATATAGATTTATAAATCTAATTTTAGCTTCTAGATACAAATTAAACTGACAACAGTCCAAACTCTCAGGCGGGTTTAGCATATCACATACAATCTTCCAAGTTAAACTTCAGTGGATCGATCAAGGTTTTAAATTTTTTCAGATTTCGAATCTGTGAGTAAATCAGATTTCAAAAATACCTTTTGTTATTTTCCTTTTAAGCTTAAAACAGGACCCATTTGACAACAGAAATTTTTGTAATTATGTATGTATTTCTAAAATTTTTGAATTGGTTATCCTGTATAAATTTCGTAAATAATAATAATAATAATAATAATAATAATAATCTATGTGTCCATAATTTGTTCCGGTGCTTTTGGAATGTAGTGTTTCAAATAACATGTACAGTGCAGTACAATAGTTACAGTGCAATACAACAGTCACAGAGCTGTACAACAGTCACAGAGCTGTACAACGGTCACAGTGCAGTACAACATTTAGGGAGCTATTCAACAAATACAATGCAGAATAACTAATACTTGGCTGTACAAGACTTACAGTGCAGTACAAAAGGTACACTGTAGCACTACAAATACAATGCAGTATAACAAATACAATGCAGTACAACATGTACAATAAAATACAACATGTACAGTGCAGTACAATAGTTACATTGCAGTACAACCTTTACAGTTGAGTACAAGAAATACAGTACGTTCTCGAGCTATAACATCCCTAAAGCATACAGGAGATCGCACTGGAGAGTGATCGGAAATTTCAACTCCCACAGTACATTATGGGGATACAACGAGACCGATACAAATGGTAGACTTGTGAAACAGTGGTTGGCTGCAGCCAATATGTCCCTTATTCATGGAACTCCCAAAAGCGTTTAAGAGAGGATTTATAAAAGAGGCTACAATCCTTACCTTTGTTTTGTGGACAGTGCAATTTCACATCTATGTGAGAAGCATGTTTTTAACCCTGTCTCGTGATTTCAACATAAACCGATCGCTATTAATGTTATTGAGGTGGATAAGTTCTCAGATGATCCTACCCGGTGACGCTTTAAGTTGAAGAATGATAACTGGAGTGACTATGGCAAATAATTTGATAACCTTCTACGTAAATCCCACGTCGAATAACTACCAGGCTTTTGTGAGCTCAGCCAAACAAACCGCCTGATTGCATATCTCAAGATGGTGCAGGAATGGATACATTGCTGGTCGGAATAAAGATGGATCGAAACTTCTCGTTCTCGGACAAAATGTTTGAGGAAGACCCTTTGTCAGAAAGGACCATAGAGCTTTGGGAAGCCCTCCTGAAATAAATCTCGGAGGAAAGGAGACCAAACTGGCGAGAACTCGAAAGCACCAACATGACCAACAACAGTAAAAAAGCATGGGACACGATCCAACGCTTGAAAGGCGATAATACAACACCACCAACAGTGACAGATGTGACGCCAAACTGAATTGGTAAACAATTAGAGGGTAATGGCAGAAGGAAACACGGACGTAGTCCAACCGGTCTGCACCGATCCACACTTTTGCCTAAAAATGACCAAAACTTGGCCTTCACCACTTGACCATTGGATAAGGATGAGCTTGTGGGCACTTTAAAGGCCTAAAGAAGGGCAGAGCAGCAGAACTAGATGATGTTCCCACTGAGACGCTAATCAACCTAGGTGATAAAAGCTTATCATGGTTCTTGAAAAGGAAGAACAACTGTCTGAGAACGCTGAAGATGTCCAATATGTGGAGGGAGGCCAACGTGATTGCCATACACAAATCAGGGAAAGATCCATCATTCCAAAGAGCTACAGACCAATATCATTGCTCTGTATAATATACAAGCTGTTTGAACGGCTTCTTCTCAAGAGGATCAATCGCGTCATTGAGGAAAACATAACGAGTGATCAAGCATGTTTCTCTCCAGGAAGGTCCTGCACGAAACAACCCCGCAGAATATTCCTGTCCATCATGAAGCAGGTCTGCGCACGCTAAAGGATTAGATACGACACTAAATTAAACATGTCGCCTTGTGATTGGATGCATAACATCCATTCAGTGCCATGTCTATACTCTTTTTCTGGCATTGCACCCCCTGAAAAACATCAATTAAAGTGAGGAGGCTAAACTGGTTGAAGACGAGAGGCATCCGCTTTATAAAGTTCAAGCCTCAATAAAGCGCCCAAGATCTCGTACCAGCTTCCTTAATAGAGCAACACCTCTGGAGAGCAATAAGCTCAATGCTCATGAGAACATTTGGCTGATCAGTGTAACCAGCATGGCGAGCGCAAACAGCCGTGAATTGACTGAGGTATAGTACCAAATGAACAAATAGCAGGGGTTACGGGCGCACCGTGGTCGGTCTGGAAGTCGCTCAATAGGCTCAAGGTAGTCCCAAACATTTATAAACAATGATTGATTCAACTATGTGGAATCAGATCATGTGCTTTACGGAAATCTATCCATGCCATGGACCAGTTTGTGAGTCTTTTTTTCAATCTTTGAGTTTTTTCAGTCCTTTTAGCCAGCAATTGAACTTTGGTTCCATGACTTCCAAGAATGCATCCCTTTTGTTCCTCAGGGAAGATCTTTATCCGATCCAGATATTGGTACATTTCAACTGCCAAAATGCTTGTCAGACGTTTCCACATCTTCGGAAGGCAAATGAGAGGCCCGTAATTATCTACCACATTGCCCTTTTGTTGATGCTTTTGGCAAATTACTGTGCGCCATGTGTTATCAATTTTAGCACCTCGTCTCCTTTCCAAATTACGTTCAACTGAGATGCAAATTTTTCATGGAGATGAGATGGATGCTTTACCCAATATCTATTAACAGCCTTTGACACTGTATTCCAATTTGGCATCTTCCTGCACTTTTTTGCGACCTGCTCTCTAAATTTGGCAACTGTATCTTGGATAATTTTATCACCTTCTATCTCCTTCTTTAACTCAGTCATCAAGTTGGTATCATGACTATGTTTTTTCTCTACACTCCAAATATTTTTCCAAAACTTTATGCATCCTTCAGCATTTATAACCTCTCTCGTCAATGTTATACTCGCATTGAATTTCGCATAAAACCTCTTTTTTATGTACTAATCAGTCACCACACATCAAGGCTAAAAGCCACTCGAGGATGAGGGTCCAATCCAAATATCCTGTTCTGTCGAAACTGTTTAACTCTTTCTTGATATTGTTTAACTTTTACGCCCTTTGCGACCATTCGTTGTTTTAATTATTCAACTATCGTTTTCAACCCTTTTTTTGACTCCATGCTTTTCAGGCAGCTCTTGAACTTTCCTTGTCTTCCTCATTCCCAACTGTCCTCTTTATAACAGATTTAGATCTTGTCTAAGTTTCTTTATGTCTCCTTCAATTCTACGCTACCATCATTTCTTTCCCCTGATCCGCTCTTTTCAATCCAATCCAACAACCCAGACAATAGCTATAATCAAGTTATTGGCTTCTGTGATGGTTTTACACTTGAGAAACCTCACTGCTACGTTTACTTTATTCACATGAGCCTTAAGCGTACTTTTGTCCACTTTATGGAGCAGCAAGGCATCACTTCTTCTTTCCTCAGTTATTATCTCTCTCAGGCGTTCAACTATACCTCGTATTTCATCAGCGCTTTCTGCTACACCTTTGTATACTTTGACGCTAACATCAATAACACAGCCATTTACTTTTGCTATGATTCACCCACTCTCAATTTCGCGTGTTTGTAAACTCAGTTTTACTTAAGAAGGCAAAGAGGAGTTTTTTACTTGCCAAGTTGTTTTTTCTCTTGCACCGTTGCTTTATCCTTGCCGATCTCTAAAATCTCTTTACGTTCTACCTCTTTGATCATAGTTTCTATAATGGTAAGTGCATATTCGTGCAATCTGTTTTTTCATTTAACAAGCAGTCTTCGATGCTGACTAGATCCCTTCCTCACACATCTCCACTAATGTACAACCAATCAACATCCCCCTTTTTGTGTAACATGCTGTACATAGTCAGCAGCTTACGAGTCTTTCTATCTAGTTCTTTCACTTAGTTTACCCCCAAATCTATAATATCTGCATTGTATCTTATAATTGTTACTCCTCTAGGATCATCCTCTTTCTCAACTTTACCAATCCTTTCTCCTTTTGTATTGTGTTTAGTATTTATCTCCGAAATATCTTTCCAGAATTGATTGCTTTCCTTAGCATCCGGTATTTCCTCATTTCCCTCTTCTTTTCTCTTTAGCTTTGCTTTTCAAACAACATTTTCTGATTGTTCTAAAAAGTCTCTTCTGTTGGTACTGCTCATTTCTTTTTCCATATCTTTTAATCTTATCCTTTTCAGCCACTACCCTCTGTTTTAATTCTTCTATGACAAATTTAAGTCCTTTTTTTCTTGATTTTACGCTTGTCATTCAATCTATCTCTTGTCCAGTTACTTTGGATATTATCAAAAAATTTTTATTTGTTAATGTCTTTTCTTATCCCTCCTCTTTGTTTTGTCAATCTTTTTCTCCACCATAGATCAGTGTTCTTCTTCGGCTGTGGTTTCTTAATACCAAGAATTCTAATAACAACGATTACAGCCGCTTTAAGGATTCCATTACATTGTGAAAGGTCGCTGACGTCCAAATCCGAAATAATTCTGTTGATATGGATAGTCACTTTTTAAAATCATTTCCTTTCACAAAACCTTAGGTTTAATGGATCATCTATTATATTTCTTGTTTCTTTCTTCAGCAAGCCCATCATTCCTCATAATCTCTTTATTTATTTCTGTTTTTGTTTTTCTCTCTTCCGCCCTTTCATTTTTATAAACGTCACAATAATCAGCAGTAATCTCGGTATTTTGTTCCATATCATTACTTTTTGAATCCTGATCAATACTAAACTCAATTTCATTTTTGAGTTAGTAGTAGCTTGTACTTTATCTGTTTTAAACACATAATAAAGAAAATAGTTTTTTAAAAGGATAACCACATCTTCTGTTCTTTCTATTACGATTACTCTTATTACAAACTTACGTTGCTAATACTATGACTACTACTATTGTTACTATCATTCGCCGTACAAACTTACAAACTTACGTTGCTAATACTATGACTACTACTATTGTTACTATCATTCGCCGTACAAACTTACAAACTTACTTACAAACTTACGTTGCTAATACTATGACTACTACTATTGTTACTATCATTCGCCGTACTACTACCACTGAAGTAGCAAAGCAAATACAGATGAAAGGTAAAAAAGCAAAACAGACTGGACAGTTGGTTCTTTTAACTATAACCTCGGAAGTGGGGGGGGGGGGGATATTAATACTTATTTTGATAATTCCAAACCTTCTTTGATAGATATTCTCAAATACCAAATGTAATTCCTCGCTGTGTTTAAGGTCATAACAATTTCAACACCTTTCAACACAATTTTGATAATTCGAAACTTTTTTGATCGATATTTTCAAATACAAATATAACTCATCTCTGTCTTTAAGGTCATAAGAATTTAAACACTTTTTAACAGAATTCAAAGAAATGCATATTTTTATTAAACATTCACACTTTTTAATTATTCCAAAAACTTAAAAGTAGTTCCTGGTAACCCTCAACTAATAGACTTTTTCATAATTCAAAACATCTTTCTTTGTTAGACATTTTCAAATATATTTCCAAACCTTCTTTGAAAGATATTTTCAAATTCAAAAAGTAGCTTCTCGCTGTGTTTAAGGTCATAAAAATGTCAACAGTTTTTAACAAAATTCAAAATAAGTTCATATGTTTCTTAAATATCCAAACTTATTCATCATTCCGAAACGTCTTATATATACTACAGATATTTTTAAACATAAAAATCAAGACCTTTTCATTATTTAAAACCTTTTTTTTGAAAGATATTTTCACATATTAAATGAACTAACTCCTCGGTGTGCTTAAAGTAGAGAACACAATGTAGTTATTTTGGCCTTCGTACTCCTGTATAAAAAGTGGTTCTCATCCTAATTCAGAATTTTTGATTTGTCCATTTTTCACTGACGTTTCACTTTAGTTGTAACCCTTTTCACTGACTTACATAACACGTTTTAATCATCTGCTATTATTTTTCAATTAATTTTATCATTTGCAATTTTGTAGACTATATACACTTTATATATACACAAAAAACTAAAAGAAGTTTTGTTTAAGAAAAAAAATGTAAATTTATGATATTCCTCTTGGAAGAAAAGAGAGAGAGAGAGAGAGAGAGAGAGAGAGAGAGAGAGAGAGAGAGAGAGAGAGAGAGAGAGAGGGAGAGAGAGAGAGGGAGAGAGAGAGA
>RDPX01000091.1:2679105-2691961 GCA_003991215.1 Morbakka virulenta | reverse complement strand
ATTTCGAATCTGGTTTGTCGTCGATTTGGAGAATTTTTTTGCTTCCAGCAGCTTACACACACACACACACACACACACATACACACATACACATACACACACATACACACATACACATATACACTATACACATATACACATATACACATATACACATATACACACATATACACATATACACATATACACATACATATATACACATATACACATATACACATATACACATATACACATATACACATATACATTTATACGTAAGTACATATATACCTATATACATTTATACCTATATACGTATATACATATATACGTATAAACACATATATGGATTTTTCACCGTGAACAAGGCCAGCACTTTAGCGCAGAACGTTACTTTTCTTATTTTTTATTTATTTCTTTGTACTTTTTAATCTTCCTAATTTATTGCTTTCTCCTTCTTTAAATCCTTCACAAACATGTACAAATTTAGCGATAACAGAAACTAGAAAGATCGACATTTTTCGAAACCTTTCCTTTTGCGCCAAATAAATACAAAAACTCTTACTGAATTACTTTATCGTTATGCAGTTTTAAAGTGTTCTAACATCAAATACAAATACTGTTAATTTAGATCCGTAGAATATTTGTCTAAAGAAAGATACACCCTTTTCTTATGATTTATCGTATCTTATTCATTTCTCATAAAATTATATATTATTATTATATATTTATACTATATAAAATTAATATAAATCTGGCATTTTGTCTACTCATATGGTATTTAACCAGGTGTATTAACAAAATTGGTAACCATCTAATATCTATATTATACTGCTGTTCTTCACTTTCAACGGTTTTACAAATTAGATGAATATCTTCTTCTTTGTTTTTCACCTATATCCCGTTAGGGGCCACCACAGTGGATCAGCCATTTCCAGACTGTTCTGTTTGTCACATCAGCACCCTTTGCATCAACAGCCTCCATATCTCAGTCAATCACGTCCGTCCACCTTTTCCTCCGCCTCCCTCTTGGCATACAAATTAAATAAATATATGATTTAAAAAAGGACTTTTAGCATTTTTTCTTTATTATTCCAGATTTTAAAAGTTCAATTTTTTTCATACCTGACATTGTTGTTCAATTAAATGACTTATTGGCATAAAGGCTCAGGAGTAATAAATACCCTTTGCTCTATCTTTCGTTTGTCGATTCATTGTTTGTCGTTCTGCAGATACTATTGGTAGACCAGTGTCGTTCTTCATTCGATCAGTGCATCCTGAGGGTAAAATCTCATTTCGCCCACTTCCGTAGAAGTTTTCACTGTGTGCTTGAAACAAGGTGCTGCCCACAGGTCGACGATTGACATATTCAAAGTATCTACGAAGTCTTTGTTTTCCTTTTTACATTGATTGTGTTTTCAGCATTCAGCTCCTTTCGTATTTGTTCATTTCTTATTCTTTGCAAAGGTGAAAAACCCTTTGTTGCTCTCGGACATTTCATTTCGAATAAAAGTAATTCCCTGTTGCCTTTCTCAAGTACAGTCCTTATTTCTGATGCGTACGTAGCAATTGGTAGGATAGGTGCCTTGTATAGACGCATTTTCAGGTTTACATTGGTGCATCGTTGTGACCAATCAAAAGTCCGAATGCAGAAGCAGCAAGTGATATTCTTCTGTTTTTATCAGTGGTGAAACCAGATTCTATACCCTATGGAATTTAAATTCACTGAACGTCTTCGCTGTCGTACCATCGTCTGCTATGTTCTTTTCTTCTTTTTTCGTCTGAACTTATTTTACATTTGGCAGCGTTATTCCACGTTAACAAGCTTTCTCAAGTTAAGAAAATAGTTGACAGAAGTGTTGAGCCATCAGTAAAAAGGTATATAGATCAAGAACAATACAGGGCTAAAACTTTTCTGTCCATACCAAGTATTTTGCCAAATGAAATTGTATGCAGAAGAGGACTGAGGGATATATGTGGTGAAATCATATCGTAACCATAACGTTTCATTAAGTGATACTTATTCCTCAAATACCAATTTTAAAAAATGTTAAAGAAAGTAAGGACATCCTTATTTACCTACCTCTTCAAATTTACATCATGATGTTAGATTACCATCAATCGTAACAGCACATTCTGGATTGTTGAATATATATTCAATCATGTTCACAGTCTTTTTCTCAATTCTAATTGCTTTTAACATTTTCCGTAGGGTTTTATCCATATAATGTCAAATGCTGCCTTAAAAGCTACAAAATGGAAAGGAATTTTAATATTTCTTTCCCTTGCTATTTTCATCATTTGTCTAAGAATGAATATTGCAGCGACAATACCTTTAAATTTTCGAATCCATACTGAATATCATTGATGTATCTTTTAGTGTTCTGCTGTATACAGCTTTTAATTTGGCAAAACAATTGGCATGAACAAAAATGTTTTAACCCTGTGGTTTCCTTGATCCAGCTTGTTATCTTTTTTTTAAATATTGGAGTAACAACCATTTTAACCATTCTTTAAGTGTTCTTTCCAAAATCTTTACCTTACTCAAAATCTTTAGAATCATGCCTGCTATCTTATTACCTCCTGCTGTCAATACCTCACTGCTAATTTCATCAATGCCAGTCTCTTTCCTCTTCTTAAGTTTATTAATAGCAATTTGTATCTTATCAAGTATTATTGATACTATTATTTCATAATCATGTGGCTCGCATGGGATAGAGTTAATTGCTCCCCTAATCATGGGGGAAAGTTTCGTTTAAATTTGCTTGGAAGTCTTCTTTCCATGAACATTTATTTTGACTCTGCCTGTCAAAGTCTACACTCAGCGATTTGAGGAACCTCCTTTCAAGTCCTTGTACATCTTTTAATAAGATGTTACTGTTATCCATTCTTCAAGTAATTTCACTATTTGTTTAAGTTTTCTTTCTTTGTGATTTTGTACCTCTCTTTTTATCTTTCGCCTTGTTTCTTTTTACTTTTTTCTCATAGTATAGTCAGTTGGTTTAGCTATAGGATCTTTACTTGCGTTTCTTCTTTTTTCGAAAAAATGTTTCAACCTTTGGAGGGATTTCTACTGGTTTTTCATTTCCTTGGTAACTAACCATTTCTTCTGCAATCAAGTTTGTGACTGCAACAAAACTTTTATATATTTCATCTAAGTTTTCTATTTCCAGTGCTTACACAGGCTCAAATTTACTATCAATTTTGTGTACTACTAATTCAGCAATATTTTTGCTTTCCAAGATTTTCCACCTTATATCTCCATGATATTTTTGTGATTTCCTGTGTCTTTTGCTTATACATGGATAAATTGCCAATAACAGCTGAGTGGTCAGAGCAAAGATAAGAAAATATGGTAAGATTTATGTTTCTTTAAAATATTTTTCCAATCTTGCTGCATAATAATGTTATCAATCTAGTTTCTAGTTTTTCCATCAGGAAGTGTCCATGTGACTCGTCTGAACTTCTTGTGAATGAATATTGTGTTGCCAATAAATGGATTGCTGATAGTACAAAACTGTAACAGATCCTAACGTACCGCATTGCATTACTCTAAAGCATTTTATCAACAATGAGAATGGGGACGTTTTCACCAACTGAAATCGCTTAATATAATACATTTTTTATTTCAAAGGGAGGTGATATTTTGCTTTGCAAAAGCAGGTAGAACTCTTTCACAGAGTCATCACTGTAAGATGAATCTGGGACATAGACTAGTTCATCGCTTAGTTTAATGGTTACACTGAGGAAATATCCATTCAAGGTTGTAGAAAAAAATTCTTTGAGATAAGTGCTAATCAAGAATAAAAATAACTCCTTGTTGTATCACTCCATTTATTCTTCCAGAATGCAGCATAGCATAACTATTAATTTTGAAAGGTCTTTCTGTTTCTGTTGCCCAGAGTGTCTCTGAGACACCTAGAATTTGAACTTTACTTTCTTTCATAATATATATAAAATAACATTCAATTGATGGTTTGAATCATCCACATTTTGTATAGTTCAGGCATTCTTTGTAGCAATATTTAAACAAGAATAACACTTGGAGGATGATTAAGCCCTATTCCTTTAGGGTCACCAGGACTGAGAATATTTTGTTCATTTGTGCGTGCAACGTTAATTTTGAGCAAATTCGAAACAGAGAATATAGCAAATGGTTGCTTAAGACTTTTCTGCTGCAGTAATCCTAGGATTAGATTCTCTTCGTCCGAAAACAAACAGATTTAACAAAGACCGGCTATTCCAAATAGTTTGAAATTATCTCTTAACTCAAAGGTTATTTTGTTGTCAATATCCCCATTACTTTACCCATAGCTGGAGCTCTTTGTCTTGAGAGAGGAGCTGCTCCTAGATAATTCGCTCTCATCGCGGCTCTTAGAGTACCATCTTTCCCACCATTTACCCAGGACTGGAACTTAGGTTACTGAGCACCAGAGCGTTGTCCACACGCAGTGGTTTATGCATGCCACAGTTGACAGGCCATAAGCTCCTCTGAAGGTTTCTGTTAGGGTTAGCTAACACTTAGCCTTTGTTTCAAGAGTCATAGCTTACATGGTAGCGGAGGTACATTTCTTGGGCCCCAAACTTTCGCTGTTCATCATTAACAGCTTCTTGAGATCTACTGTGAGTACAAACCCCACTTGGCGTCCATTACCCCCTTAGCTACCAACACATTTTACTTCCGCCACTCAAGAGCCACAGTATATGCCCCTCTATCATCATCATGAGGTGCTATACTGCAGAGCAGTGTCAGCCATCATGGCTCTTCACAGTCTCCGACCACCCATGTTGATGAACAGTTCTCTGCTGTCCTTCTTCAGGCTTCGCTTCAAATTATCCATTAATGAATATCTAGGTCTTCTTCGTGCTTTATTCCCTATACAATCCCCAGTTAAAAGAGTGTTTTCTAAACCACCACTCCTCACAATATGTCCTATGTATTTTAACTATTTAGTTATTACTGTCTGTAAGAGATCAGGTTTAGTATCATGAGCAGACGCCCTCCACTACACTTCCTCATTAGAAATCCGATCTGACCACACTATATCCATCATACGACGAATGCACCATGTTTCTGCGTTTCTCAATTTGCGTTCTGAACACGATAACAAAGACCAAGATTCGCAACCATATAACATAACTGACCATACGTTGGATTTCAAAATCTTTTACCCAGTGATACATGAAATGTTTTTACTTTTCAACACATTGTCTAACTTGATGAATGCCTGTTTGCCTTGTGCAATCCTAGAGTTAATGTTATGCGTCGATCGACCATTTGATGTAATATAACGCCCTAGATAGCAAAATTTATCTACTTGTTCTATGACTTGATCATTAATAGTAATGCTGCAGACTGGTATAACCGATTCCTTTCTAATCACCATACTCATTGTTTTTTTTCGCATTTAGACTTAAATCCTGTTGTTCACTCTCTCTAACAACAATGTCTAATGATCTCTGAATCCCATTATCTGATGTTGCAATTAAAACAGTGTCGTCTGCATATCGAAGGTTGTTTGCAACTATACCATCAATGACAACACCATCCCATCATCAAGTTGTCTAAAAATGTTCTCGCTATATAGATTATACAGATCCGGTAACATTACGCAACCTTGTCTCACTCCTCTTTAAATATTCTTCTACTCTCCAGCCTCTCCGTCAATTCTAACTGCTGCAGATTGCTCCCAGTATAAAATTCTTAATAACCTTAGATCTTTCCTGTTCACGTTACGTTGTTCTAACATGTCCATTAGATTCTCGTGTCTGACTTTGTCAAGGCATTTTTATAGTCAATAAAAGATACTTGAAGATTTTGATGTTTGGCCAATGATTTTTCTGCTAGTACATGTAACATAAAGACTGCGTTTCTCGTTCCCTTGTCTTTCACTCTATCACCAGCACACAAATAAACAAACTGCCATACAGACGTCAAAATATTAGTATTGATTCATTTTTATTATTAAATCAACTTAAAAGGTTACAAATTTTAGCTTTAGTTCCATCCATTCCCTTATTATATTTTAAGCAAATACATATGGACTTCACAAATGCAATTACCTTACCTTACCTACTGAGGTGCTTGTGAGTCAAAACGCCCAACTACACTCTCTTTCTAGATCTTTCAGTTGCTTGCTATACGTTGCAGACTCCTAGTCCCCATTCCAGTAATGTCTTCCACTTGTTTGATGTTGGTACGACGAAGTCTTCCTCTTCTATTACGTCCTTCTATTACGTGTATATTTGTAGAAGGAATACTTGTTGATGGCAGAGTCAACAGTACTTCTAAGCTAACGTCGAAGGCTCCGTATTTGTCTGGTAAGTACAGTTCCAATTAACTCATTCCTTTTGACACCTCTTAAAATTTGTTGGTTGCTTGCTTGTATGTTCGTTAACCTTTAATATCATTCAATAAAAACGTGTTACAAAACAATCTATTTGATTACTCACTTGTTTTGGAAGCGTCAACGTTTCTGCACTACACAAGAGAATCGAGAGACCAATAAGAGTCAAAAAGGCGCAACAATAGTTTTACTGATATTTGTATCGAACTCTAGACTTCTCAAATTTTTCGCAATTTACAGCAGACAATGCCCTGTCTTGACTTAAATCTGTACAAGATAAACCTATATTTGCATCAAGATATTTTAAATTTTCCAGGAGTTTAAGATTTTCAAGTGCAGGTTGAGGCTATTATTATTATTATTATGGTAAATATTTATACAGGATAACTATGCCGGTACTAAAATACTGTTACCATATAGGTCCTGTTATCAAATAGATCCTGATTTATAGTTGATTCCTGAGTTTGCATTTAACCAAAAAGATCTTGGATTTTTCCTTGATTTTTAGTCCAAAATTTTTACTAGTTTCCTCTATGTCAATCAAATGTTTTTCCGCTATTTTTCCATCTAGGTCAAGGCTTATATTGACAGCATAGTCGAAGTCAGGTTACGATATTCCTGGATCTGTTTGAAGTTCATGTATCGAATTTTTTTTGTTTTAGCACATTGTCTAAGACAAAAAGGAAGAGAAATGGTAGTAATGTGTCACCTTGAAGCAAGCCAGTGTTAACAGTAAAATTTATGAATGTTACTACAGTTGAAAATTTGCCTTTGATGATATGCTTTAAAAAATCCTTTCAGAATGTATATTTGGTCAATGCAGTTCCTCAATTTTCTAAATCCAGTCAAGAACGTTAGTTAGACATAAATCTGAGAGGGAGGAGGAAGAGAGGAAGACCAAGGAGACGATATATGGATAAAATAAAAGAGGACATGAGAGGGATGGGAGTGAGAAGGGAAGATGCTGCCGACCGGAGCAAATGGAAGAGTTTGATCCACTGTGGCGACACCTAACAGGAAGCAGTCGAAAGATAAATAAGAAGAAGTCAGAAATGGTAGTAATATTTCATCAATTGCGTTATTTATTCTATCGAACCACATTCCATGATAGACTTTGGTTACAATTAACAAATGGGGGATTTCTCTGAAGTCACATTGATTTAGATATTTTTCACGAAAGAAACACGGTGTTTTCCTTTAATTGATGAGGTGCTTCTTGACCATTTGATAAACAATTAAAAATAGACAGGTTTGCAAGACGTAGTTCTTCTCCACCATATTTCAATGCTTCTGCTGTTAATTAATGAAATCTAGAGAGATTTCTATGGTTTTAGTGGTTTTAATGTTTTAGGAAACTCCTCTAAAGTTAAGTCGTCAATAGCTGATTGAAGGTCACTTTCTGCTGGAGGTATTTCTGTTAAAGCTGTTCCATCATTGGCTATGTTAAGTAGAACTTTGAAAATATAACGCCCATTCAGATAGCAGCTCATCATTGTCATTTGAAGGTTCGTTATTTCTTTTGTTAATTAGGTTGTTAGCGTTGGTGTTAGGTTTTCTAGATATGGTTCTAATTATTGAATACTAGCAAAAGTTCTCGGCGTTCCTCTGGTAAAAAAGTGCAATTTAGTAGGTAAAAAGGGCCCTATCAAGATAAATGTAAGGTACTGCTCGATTAGAAATATGATGGTAGACCATTTTAGTTCAAAGAGCTGTAACTACCTTGACACTTGTGGTGTGGTATAGAAATAACAGGTAATTTAAAGTTTGGTGATCTTACGAACGATTATGTTTGGGGAAAAAAAGAAGATAAAAAGAAAACAAAAATGAATGTGTTCCCCGGCGGGGAATTGAATTCTGATCTCCCACGTGACAAGCGGGGATACTCACCACTATACTACTGAGGACTTGTACGGTCAAGGGGATTCCTTACCTTAGATCTTAGTACCTCCTGGCCTGAGCTGAACATCGGCCAGCAAGATGGCACCAATGCGTTCGGTTTCTGGCCAAGGCTTGAGTGTCAAACGTTAGCACACCCCGTTTATCTCTGTCTTCCTTAAAAGTTGCTTGTCATGTTTTCACTGGCCTGCCCCGTCTTCTTTTTCCTGATATTGATTTCCAAGATGTTGCATGGTGTGCGAGATGCTCAGTAGGCAACCTGAGAGTATGCCCTGCCAGCTTCTATCGCCTTTCCTCGCCATGTAATTCCAAGAATCCTTCTCAAATGTCTTTGATGAAGCTATCCAATTTGTTCCTGATTCTTTTAGTGCTCTTCCACATTTCACTAGCATATAACGCTGTGTGTACAAAGTAATCTTTATTCTAAGGCTGATCTGATTTGATCTCCATATGTTTGTCATTGACCTGAAGGCTGCACTGGCTCGACCTAAGTGGTTTTTCATGTCTGTGTCTACTTCTCCACTATTTGATATCGTACTGCCGAGGTATGGGAATTTCTACACTGTCTCTAGTTGGTTCCCGTCGACTAATATCGGTTGGCTTCTGTCCTCCTTTATGACCATTACTTTGCTCTTTTGCCCATTGATGGTTAGCCCAACCTTTGCATTCTCATTGTGTAGCCTGTGTGTCATTTCTTGACAGATTTCACTGTCTTTGGACACTGGCACAATATCATCAGCAAAGCCGAGATCAGTTAACTTGCTGTTATTTCCCCAAGTTATTCCATGGTTGTCTCCAGCCATCGCTCTTTTCATAACGAAGTCGATGCACAGGATATAGAGGAACGGCGACATTATGCAGCCTTATCTGACGCCAGACAACAGTTCGAACTCTTCAGTTGTCCCTGTAGGTGTTCTAACACCACAGATTGGGTGACTGTCAAGGAGATTACTTTATAGTAAATAAACTTTCTTAATTTCACAAAAAGTTTTAATATTGTTTTATTTTTGTTTTGGAATTTATTTATTAAAAATAATCTTGAATTTAAGTATAATAGCCACGACGCCTTTTTATCCCTTAAGAACGAATGAGTAAACTTATTCGTTTTTTTATGTTTTACACTTTTAAAAAACAGATTCATTTCTGAGTCTGTCTATTATGATCTTTCACCTAAAGGGAGTAAACCTGGTATTTTATATGGCCTTCCTAAGGTTCATAAAGAGACTTGACTCCTGCCAGGCTCATTATGTCGGCTATTGGAACTTATAATTATGGGTTAGCTGTATTCTTGGCTCCCATGTTGCAGCCTCTTACTTTTAATCAGTATACTGTTAATAGTTCTTTCTCTTTCGTTAAGGAAATTACTAACACTGGTTTCTCTCATGGTACTGTCATGGTGAGTTTTGATGTTTCTAGTCTTTTTACTAACATTCCACTTGATGAAAATATTAATATTTTTTAGATGGTCTCTTTAGTGAAACTGATGTATAAAACTTTAATGATTTAATGATTGCTCCTTTAATAAAGCTCACTTTAAGAAAGTTCTGGAATTTGCTGTCAAGAATAATAACTTCATTTTCAATAATCAGTTGCATGAGCAGATAGATGGTGTAGACATGGGGTCTCCACTAGCCCCTGCCTATGCTAATATCTTTATGTGTACTTTGGAAAAGAACTTTCTTTCCAAATGTCCTCCTGAATTTAAACCTTTACTTTACCCTAGGTATGTCGATGATACCTTTTGCATATTTGAGAATGATACTCAGGTTCAATGTTTTTCCCAGTATTTGAATCGCCAACACCCTAATATTTTATTTACTCAGGAAAGTGAAGATAGTAACTCATTGCCGTTTTTAGATGTATTAGTCACGCATTCTGATAATGGATTCTGTACTAATTTATAGAAAATATTTGCTGGCTTACATACTAACTTTGAATGCTTGTCACCTATTCAATACAAGCTTAATCTGACATTGGTTCTTCTTTACTGTGCTTATCACATTTGCTCTTCATATCTCTTTCAGGAACAAGTTAGTAGTATTAAAAGTTTTCTTCTACAGAATCGCTTTCCTATCTATCTTATTAACCGAGTACCGTAATCATTTGAATAAGTATTCCTCTCAAATAAGGGCCCCAGTCGAATAAGCGCCCTCTTTGTTCTAAAATATTCAATACCTTGGAAAAGAAAGCATAATACGTATTCTTTAACAATTTTTATTCTTTTTTGTTTCTCTTATCAGAAAACTTCTTTAATTCACCGTCCACTATCGTAATCGTTTGAATAAGCGCCCCCTCGAATAAGCGCCCCCTGAAAAGCATAAAATTAAATAAGCGCATGAGCGCTTATTTAAATCATTACGGTAATTAAGAATTTTTTGGATAAGCAGTATCTTATTAAAATTAAGTCACAAAACGTTCCTAAGCTTCGTGTACTTATTTTGCTTCCATATTAAGGAGTACATAGTATTCGTCTTAGAAAGAAACTTAACAATTCTCTAGGCAAGATTTATCCACATATTGACTTAAAACTTCTTTTTATTTCAGCCAAACCCATTGAAAATTTCTTTCCTTTAAGGATCGTGCCCCGGGTCATGTTTGCTCTTCGATCGTGTGTAAAATTACGTGTAGTAGTTGCAAGGCTACTTATTATGGCAAAACAACACGCCAATTTATTATTAGATGCAGAGAGCATTTAAGGATTTATAAAAAAGGGAAAAATATTAAAGGCGTTTCCTCGTCCATTAGGGACTACATAAATGACACAAGCCATAATGGGTCGATCGAGGATTTTTGCATGATAGATATTATTTCTAATGAACTTGATTTACTTATACATGAGAGTTTACTTATCCTTAGAGACCGAGCCACGCTCAACCAACAAAAGTCCTCGATACCTCTTTGCCTTTTCTAGTCCCTTTAGGGTTCCTTTTGTTTATCGCCTCCTCGTTATCTCCCTTAATTGGCAATTATCCTCCCTGTCATTTTCCTATTTAGGCAATTTCTGCCCCTTTACTTTAGTTGACAGTTGTTTTAGGCAATTTATCTTACCGTGTTTTTCATATATATATACCTCCCTAAATTTTTTCCCCACTATTAACTGGGGATGGGACAAGCTTGTCCCGAAACGTACTTGATTATATCGTAATAAATTGGTCTTAAACCTGATTATGTCTTTACGATTTGTTCTAATAATTGGATTATCATCGATGTGTCAATAAAATAAAATAAAATAAGATGTACAAATGACTATTCTGTTCTGATTTATCTGTCATGTGGCTCGTCGTGGCTATTATACTTAAATTCATACAAAAGCTGCGTTTTCCATCTGATGTCTCAATAATCTTGAAGGTTTTATACTTTTAATTTTATTCAAACTTTTGACTTCAGGCTTCCTTCACCTTAAAATGGGATTGGCCGCCCCCTAACATCGCAGAGTATGACCTCCGAATTCAACGTTTTGTATCTCAGGTCCTTCCCCGGTAAAAGATAGACTCGCACTCCAAATTTCGGCTTCTTCGGTTCAGTAGTTTTCTCCTAAATTTACTTTAAATAAACAAACAAACAAACAAACATACCCACTTTTCTATATATATATAGATACCTCGGAGTCTCAAGGCTACTTGTTTCTGCTCACACATTCGTTCAAGATAAAACTTTTGGTCGTTTTCAATGGATGGATGTACCCCTTATGTTGCCTTTGTCCAGGTAAGTCAGTTTTGTTCATTTTTGTCGTTCCTATATCTATCTCCAAGTTTCTTTCCTTCCTTATATAGTTCTTCGGTTTCCTTGCTTACCCATATGTTTCTGTCTTCCACATTTTAAAGTAGAGATGGTTTATTGATTTCATCCAATATTCGAGTGATACCATGGTACTTTTCTTGCAATGACTTTTGATTGAAGTCATCGATCAGCAGCTTAAATCGATTGCTAATGGCTAGATTACTTTTATCTTGTAGATTGACATTGCTCATAAGAGCTTTAAAGTTTCTACAAGCAGACGCTTTTTTACGTTAGGGTACACGGAGTATTATTCGAAAAGGTGTGAAATTAATATCCTGTTGTCTGAGTCTATTTCTACCATTGAGTGGGCTCTGGAGTTCTGAAGACAGATTCTCCATTTCCCTCACAAAAATCTATGAGCAAGCTTGGCTTTATTGATTCCTTTTGAGTGGGCTCTGGAGTTGTTAAGACAGTTTCTCTATTTCCCCCACAAAAATCTATGATTAAGCTGGGCTTTATTGATTCCCTTTGGATGGGCTCTGGAGTTCTAACGACAGTTTCTCTATTTCCCTCACAAAAATCTATGATCAAGCTGGGCTTAATTGATTTCATTTGGGTGGGCTCTGGAGTTGTTAAGACAGTTTCTCCATTTCTTCCACAGATATCTATGATCAAGCTTTGCTTTATTGATTCCTTTTGAGTGGGCTCTGGAGTTGTTAAGACAGTTTCTCTATTTCCCCTACAAAAATCTATGATCAAGACTGGCTTTATTAATTTCATTTGGGTGGGCTCTGGAGTTGTTACGACAGCTTCTCCAATTCCCCCACAAAAATCTATGATCAAGCTGGGCTTTATTGATTCTCTTTGAGTGGGCTCTGGAGTTGTTAAGTCAGTTTCTCTATTTCCCCCAC
>RDPX01000091.1:2625165-2643840 GCA_003991215.1 Morbakka virulenta | reverse complement strand
TTTGATCAGGCTTGCCTTTATTGATGCCCTTTGTGTTGGCTCTAGAGTTGTTACGACATTTTCTCTATTTCCCCCACACAAACCTATGATCAAGCTGCTCTTTATTGATTCCTTTTGAGTGGGCTCTGGAGTAGTTAAGACAGTTTCTCCATTTCCCCCACAAAAATCTATGATCAAACTGGGCTTTTTTGATTCCTTTTGAGTGGGCTCTGGAGTTGTTATGACAGTTTCTCTATTTTCCCCACAAAAATCTATGATCAAGCTAAGCTTTATTGATTCCTTTTGAGTGGGCTCTGGAGTTGTTATGACAGTTTCTCTATTTCCCCCAGAAAAATCTATGATAAAGCTGGGCTTTATTGATTCCCTTTGAGTGGGCTCTGGAGTTGTTACGACAGTTTCTCTATTTCCGCCACACAAACCTATGATCAAGCTTGGCTTTATTGATTCCTTTTGAGTAGGCTCTGGAGTTGTTAAGACAGTTTCTCCATTTCCCCCACACAAACCTATGATCAAGCTTGGCTTTATTGAATCCTTCTGAGTGGGCTCTGGAGTTGTTAAGACAGTTTCCCTAAATCCCCCCCACAAACCTATGAATAAACCTTGCTTTTTTTGATTCCTTTTNAAAAAATGTACAAAGAAAAAAATGTGCAAAGAAAAAATATACAAAGAAAAAAATGTGCAAAGAAAAAATGTGCAAAGAAAAGATATACAAAGAAAAAAATATACAAAGAAAAAAATGTGCAAAAAAAAATGTGCAAAGAAAAGATATACAAAGAAAAGATATACAAAGAAAAAAATGTGCAAAGAAAAAATGTGCAAAGAAAAAATATACAAAGAAAAAAATGAACCAAGAACAAGACCTGTAAAAAAGCACGTCATTAAATCGGGTATTATAAATCGTCATATTGTATTCATGCTGATCTCTTGCCTTGAAAAATTGGATATTGTCGCCTACTTTAAAAATCCTCAACTTCGCGTTAGACAGAAGTTAACATAAGAAAGGGAGGCAAAAAATATGACCATAAGAATAGAGATGAAAAGCCATACTTTAAAAAATTCTTAATATAAGTACAGTGAAACTTTGTTCGGACATAATTTTGATTGTTTATTTTTTGTGTACAATAATAGGGAATTATAAATGTCGGTATTTGTTGCAATCGTAAAGGTCAACAAAGTTCTTATACTAAAATACGCCAGCGCATTTATCAATGAGTGCATTACCTTACAATAATTAATATTGGCTTGATCTAAATAATAGACGAATAAGAGTACAAATAGAAATTCTAAAATTGTCCATGCAAACTTTGCATCATGAAAGGAACTTACACGGCACATCGTTTCACCACAACAAGCGGGTAGGAATTTGTGACGAAAGTACCTTAGTTTGGAAAAGGAACTTTTACATTGAAGATTTTTCAGGAACTAATAGGTTATATTGACAACAATCAGCTGCTTAAAAACTGGTTATCAAATTAAAATTGACAGAAAGAAATTAAAATTATTAAGGCAGGGCCAATGGCGTTTTCCCCCGCTTCGGATAGGATCAAGTTCCGGTTAAGTTTGGATTAACTTAAAATCACATTGAGAACTGAATGTGATAAATATTTAGCAATACAACAACCGGCATTTTCAATGCTATTATTTGTTGTCCAGTAGTTTATGTTTTAATGATGTGCCATCCTCTTATTTCCGTTGAACTTTTGTAGTAGTCAATATAACCATTCCAAGCTTCTAGGTTGTATTTGTTTTCAAAATATTTACCCTGAAGCTAATGCTGTTGATATTAAAACATGTTATGCACCAATGTACTCAGGTTCAGTTGTAGGCAATCATAAACTCCGGTCTTTAGTATTATAAAGATTACCCAAATTATATTAATTTTCCAAGCTAAAACAATGATAAGCGGCTTAAGTACCTCGCACAAAGAGAACACTTTCTTTGGTTGCTAATCGCTGCAAGATTACCGGGAAGTAGCGCATTGTTATCGTCCCATTCCGGTATCAGAAGGTCTAAAAAAAGTTCCTGTCCACAGTCAGGGAGATTGTATAAGCGACTTGCACTCAAATCCTGTAGAAGTCGCATTGGTACAAAGTTGCCAGAAGAGATAAGCAGTATTTGTGAACTGTCAACACGCCCATTATTAACAGCGGCTTTCAATGCAGATATCCAATAATATATCATTTTTTCTTCTACTTTCTTTAGTCCTGTAAACCAAAAAACAAAGTCATTAACAATCTAAACAGGAGTTTTCTTGTGTAAACTATCAATTTACCACATAACTAAACAGTTGATGCCCAAAGGACAGGCGTACGGTACAAAATGTTCCAGGAAACATTCGAGTAAAATCTCTATGCAACATTTTGTTTAAAGCAATTACACAAGGAAAACTAAGAAGAACCTCAGTAAAACAATGCTTCATATACCTTAACTAAAGCTTCGGATAGCAAGATTTAGAATGTTTTTCTGCAAGCTTCGAAACATATTATGCATTACTAATTAAATGGAGAAAACATTTCAGTTGCTCTTTTTTGTAACTATGGAAGCATTTATATATGTACTAACTGTATTTTTTTTATAATATGATGAAATAGGGTGTACATTTTTAGCAGTTATAATTTATTAATTAATTTCATGCGTCATATATATATATATATATATATACATATATATATATAGATAGATAGATAGATAGATAGATAGATAGATGGATAGATAGATAGATTCGGGGACCTGTTGTTTGCGTAATGCGGAGCTCACTGTGCTTGCGTAGTTTGAGTACTCTGACAGGATCCCACAGTAACTCTTTAGGCTGTGTTTGCTCCAGCAACATGGCCAGAGAGTTATGTCTCAGAAGCTCTATGCTGCACTGATGAGCCCACAAAGGGCGAAACTGTACTGTCTGCAGATTGAGTAAAGATATATATATTCATAAAAATAAAAATACAAGGTGCCTTCTCTGGCAGGTGTTCCTTGGGTGAGCAACATGGGTCCGGTGGTCATCAAACTACGGCTAGAAAGAGATGGACAAAAGAGAAAAACGAGCAAGCTGTAATTTGTTTACTGAAAGTTCAAATGCATGGTAAGTGAGGCTACAGACAGAGGATGCACCAGGAGTGGAAACATCTTAGCATGTTTAAAGTCTTAGTACAGCACCTAGCAAGTCAAATCAGAAATTTACTAAAAACCGAAAAGTTTGCTGCAGTTGAAATGAAAGATCTGAATAAGAAATTGAATAACAGAGTACAATAGGGAGAGTTAAATGATCAGCAAATGGCTAGGGGAAGTCAAGCGGTAGAAAGAAATGGAGCAAATTGAATTTGACAAGAGAAAAAGAGGGAATGAGATAGACATAGCGTTTGAGCTCAGGCAAGTAGATAATGAAGTGGTAAGTAGATTGAAGAAAATTCTCCAAGCAGATCTCAACAATGTACCATCGTTGAGAACAATCGATAATGTTAGACTTAAAACCGAGATAAAGAAAATTCATGAAATCCTTAAAAATAGAAGATTAAGCAGCATTGATAGCATACCTGATGTAATCAAAGCAGCAGCTTTATTGTCAGTGAGAGAATTGGTATAAAAAGTAAAAGAGAATGAAACCATAAGGTTGAGATAATCAGTTGAGCACACAATAATTCTAGTTTTTCTGGTGAAATTTTTCGATAATTACTATCATTTCCTAACCTAAAATGAAATAAAAATGTTATAATTAACAGTCATTTGATTTCATCATATGCAAGCAACATAGACTTGTTCCAGATATTATTTTGTGGGTAGACTTTACTATCATCACTAAAAGAACTTGATGGTGAGAGTTCTGTTCCGGTATTCCTCCTTTGTGTTCATCTGTGGTTTCAACTCCTCAATGTGGAGTGCCTTCAGGAGTAGGCGGTAACCTTCGTGCTGTTGTGGCAAGAATGGTTTGTGGCATCGAGATAACAGGACTAGCCACTAAAACTAATTTTTTATGGCTTAGTTGGTTACCAATTATATAAATATCTAAAGATCTCTAATTAAATAAACAAAAGAAAAAAGGCTCTGACGTCTGCTCCATTTGATATTAACACCAACGTGGTTAAAGGTTTCTTCTGTTTGACAGTCAGTTGCAAATATAAAAAAAACGCCGCCTTCTAACAAACGCCGCCTTCTAACAAACTCCGCCCTCTAACAAACGCCGCCTTCTAACAAACGCCGCCTTTTATGAAACGCCACCCTCTAACAAACGCCGCCTTCTAACAAACGCCGCCTTCTAACAAACTCCGCCCTCTAACAAACGCCGCCTTCTAACAAACGCCGCCTTCTAACAAACTCCGCCCTCTAACAAACTCCGCCTTCTACAAAACGCCGCCTTTTATGAAACGCCACCCTCTAACAAACGCCGCCTTCTAACAAGCGCTGTTGCATAAAAAGCGGCATTAATTAGAAAAATTAGAGAAGATACAAAATAAGGCATAACTGCTCAGTCTATTCTTTTATTCTTCGCCAATACCATAAAAAGGATATTTGTTTAATGTAGCTAAGATAATTTAATATATTGTTTCACAGAAGAGACCTTGTTCAAGTGGGTTTTCTTTGTTAAAAGATTAGCTTCAAGTTGTAGAAGGGGTAACGATGACGGCGAATTTATTTCAACCACTAGATGCTAAAAACATTTTTATCTTTTGTGTAAAGAAAGCGATTAAGAAATTGATTTACAATCAAATGGGGGTTTTTTTACTGTGGTTATTTTTATCCATTACCAAATAATGTTTAGTTTGAAATAGATGGCGCCCTGTATAAAAAGGCGGCATCTAATAAACACCGCAGTAACGTGTTTAAAAATCTAATAAACGCCGCAGGGTTTATAAAAAGATTCTTTTATATTTTAACGTCATTTTTTTCAGTGGGTAGGGCTCATACGGTGCCCTATAGAGGGACGTTGTTCTTGCAGTGAAAAATTCATTGAAACCGAATGCCCTTCCTGCCGCCAATGGCTTTTTCTTTTGTAACGTTATTTTAACTCTTTTTACGTCTTTCGCCCGTTTGGAGAATCGATGCAGCTGCACTAACCATTAAGCCACAGCTCCTCTTTTTAAGAAAAGTTACAGTATTTATTTACCAATTGGATGTAATGAGCTGATTTTTAAAAAAGAAAGAAGATCCTGCTTTTAGAAAAGATAGTGTCTATTTAGTCGGGCGCTCGGCTAAATAAATAAAAACTAATTTTACCGTCCTTTGTAGAAGTAAAATTTCATTAGTCGATCTGTTTAAGTCACGTGACCAAATTTCGTTGTTCAATCTGTTAAAGTCACATGACCAAATTCGTTTCTGTTCTCAGCGCCAATTTTTTAACAGCACCAATTTCTGATTCTGTTCAAACCAAGGTAAAACATGGTTAGCCCGTGTGCGGACGACTCGTTCCCCTCGATAAAAAAATTTGAGGAAACACAGAAAGTGAGTTACTGGAAGGCACAGTAGGAGTTTCCAGGCTGCCAGAAAAAAGTCCTCGAAAATGCAGACCCAACCGAAAAGTTGGTTTATTATGAGCTAAAGTACAGCTGTGTAAAAGGCGGTCGAAAATACAAGAGCACCTCCAAAAGTGCATGTCCCAACCAGAAGTAAATACCGATTTACTGTTTTTGTCAATTTGTCAATTTCCTGAACTTTCCTTTCCAATTTCCTAAGTTATTTAGTGGCCTTTTGTTGTGTTGTTTTTGAAAGTTGTGCATTTTTTTCCCAGAGCATTTTGTGATGACCGCAGGTCCTCTGTGAAAGTCAGGTTTAAGGATGCCAAGCTGGTGGTGACACTTGTGGACACTGAGCATAATCATGCAGTCAGTGAGATTAACTTAACATTAGGTACGTGTATCAGATTGCATCTTCCTTTTGCAGGGAGCATAAAAAGCACTCGCAATTCACCCGATGCAGCAAAATTGGCACTGGGCGAGCACAAATCTTATATTTACTCAGCCAAGTATGATGATAGCTTTCAAGAAGAAAGTTAAAACTGTCGTGCGACCAGAAAAATTGGACTACCCGATTCCACGTGACTGGCAGCCCAAATGCCACTGAAACCTGGTGCTTTTGATCCTCCCTCATTTTAGCATTAATTGGTCAATCATACAAAGTTTATTGGTCATCCTCGTGATTATTCAACCTATCCATGTTTAGTTTTGAAGTGAGTACATGTTTATGTTGTTTTTGTAGTTCCCAGTAAATCTGGAAACTACTTTTAGACAGGGAAATAGGGGAGGCCTGTCACTTTGTCTGTCCCTCTCTCTCTCTTTCTCTCTCTCTTTCTCTTTCTCTGTGTCTGTTGTAAGCTGCAGCACAAAAACTACTGGGCTGATGTCAAACAAATTTGGCGCAGATGATAAGGCTGCTTAAGGCATGCACCATGTGCTATCGGTTTTTGAAAGGGTAAAGGTCAGAAATGCCTTTTTCCGTCGACTCCGGAGCAAAAGGACAGAAGTAATTATTATTGTCATTATCATTATGGTACTCCTTTTCCATTTACAGAATTTCTTTCTATCGCAATATTAGTTATAGTAATTTCACATATAAGATTTTGCTATATACATGTTTCATCTTTTTCGATACTGTAATAATTTCATATCTTATGTTAAGGTTACGTGTAGGCGTTTCCATCTGTACTTGTTCAAAAAATTATTCAAGTTCAGACATCACTTAGTGATTGGACACCGTAACTAGTGTATTTCCCTTTCCCTTTCTTTGTCTTTGCAGTTTTGCTCCAGTGGTTTGTAGGACAGACAAAAAACAGAGGCTGCCATGACAGGCTCCATGTTGGGGCGAGTTGACCTTCTACAAGCGAAGAACGTTTTGTCAGCATGTCTAGAGAAGAAAATTGACATTTCACGAATGAGAAAGAACTTTACGAAGAATTCGTGGCAGAAGATGCAGACCGTTTTAGAAAAAGTAACAGACAGGGGCTGGCGGTGCTATACTGACCTTCACGGCAGTCAGTTAAGTTGTGACAGCTGCTTGGAGTGGTTCCACTTTTGGTGTGCAGGCATAACAAAAGTTCCTCGCAGCAAAGTGTGGTTTTGTTGTGCCTGAATAATGAAAGCGTAACCGTCAGCCGTTGTTTCATTATGTTACTCTGCCTATTTTTATTATTTTTTAGTGTAACATTACTTTCACAATATGGACTCTTTTTATGAGAAAGAAAAAGTGTTAATCAATTGATGTATTCATTCTATTACAATTCCATTGTCTCGTTTTTTGTGTGCATATGTGCACGCATTTATTATGAAATTCTTTTGCTGTACTAGGTGGCTTACACTGGCAGAAATCAGCCCATCAAAAAAGCACAAAAAAATAAATCCTGAACTTTTCACATTTTGTTAGACTTTTGCGGTATTGAGTAATCTACCCTGAAAAAGAAAATCAGTACTTTGGAATTGATTTTTATCTTGCAAGATTTCCCAAAACGTCTGAAATGTCCAGTTTTTCTTCAGCGCACGAGTAAAATGTCATGAATAAAATCAGTGTCACTGCGGAAGTCTCCCTTGCGTAAAGCCTCAAGGTCTGGGCAGCCTGTAAGCCAGGTTTCTGTGTGTTTAAAGTTGTTGTCGCCCATGCATTGTTGTAAGCAGAGGTCCTACGCCAATGGTGTCCAGATGTATGTCCAGATACAATTGTATAAATTTTTTGTGTGTGCATGTTTAAGAGATCTGTATTCACAAATGTGGGCATGTTCATATTTCATTGAAACGACAAATTTTGGCACATGAACATAACGATCTTCTTCCATGTCTTTATTTTCATATTTCTATTGACTGGCATTCTTTTAGCTAGGTTTATTTTTTTTATTTTTTTTTTGTCTATTTCCTTTCTTGATGGTCTTGTCAGATGTAATGAATAATCACAATAAATCTATCCACCCTTTGTGTTTCTATGCATTTGCTCTCTTTTCTAGACCTACTGCTGTCCACTCTTACACTAATATCCCTCATATCACTCTTGCACTCATATCCGAACAATTATATGCTAGATTAGAGTGAAATGTGTTGATGTACAGCAGTTGTCCTTAGATAGCTAAAAATAAAATCGAGGATTGATTGAAAATTGTCGCTCTTATAGCAATGTTTTTCAAATTGTGCTTACGTGTCTGTAATGAAAGTGCACTGGCATGTAAGCCAAGTATTGTGAGCAAAGGTGCTGTAAGAGCAACACTACGTTATTTTGAGCTATCTCAGGTACGAATTGTGCAAGTGAAAGGGCCAAAAGATTTTGTAAATATGGTTAAAGCACAGAAACAGCAGAAGCTCGTGCTTTGTAGAGAAAAATCCCGGGGAAGCTTAGTCTGACATGGAGATTCTATATGCTACGTGCACATAGAAAAGAACATAAGGATTGTGTCGCTTTTACAGCACTATGCCTCTTGGATATTTTCCACACATGTTAATAACAAATGCACCTATGTACACCAAATGTCGTGAGCAATAGTGGTGGCAACCCCAGAAACAATTCAATTAGTTTTTAGACATGTTACTCCTGTCAACATGGGTCTTTAAGGCATAGGGTTTATCCTTGAGAAAGCTCTAAATAATATCAAGGAATGTGTTGCTGTTAAAGCACTGCTACTCATGATATTTCGCTGGAACGTTTGCAATGAAAGTGCACAAACACAAGCCAAATATCATGTGCAATAGTGCTACAAGAGGAACACGAATCCTCAAAGTTGTTTTGAAATATCTGTACCTTAATGGAAATCCCTCTAAAACCTCAATAATATGAATGACCGTCACTCCTACAACATGATTGTGGGCTTCCATCTATGTAGCAAAAGTGCATATATACAGACTTAAGTATGATTAGCAACAGTGCTGTGCCACCCCAACAATCTCCAGATTGACCGGCTATTTAAGGAACAGATTGTACTGTCATAGCATTTGCAAAATAACCCCGAGTGTTGTATCGTTGATACAGCACTGTCGATGTCTGATGATATGTGCTTCATCATTATGACAATGCATGGCAAATTGAAATATCACAATTTGCACTAAATAAAAAACCCTATTCTGCCGTCATTGAAATCAAAAGACGATTGAATAGGATTTGGTTTATTTAGCCGTCAGAAACAATGGTAACGTGACACGTCACGTGACTTCAACAGATTGACCAATAATATTTTACTTCTACATGGGACTTTAGGTAAAATAGGTTTTCATTTATTTTGCCGGGCTCTCGGCTAAATAGAAGCTGTCTCTGGGAAAACTGAAGTAAAAAAATGTCGGAAAAAAGACGGGAAAAGGTATTTTATTGTCTTCATGATCTAGATTTAGTGTATTTTAATATAACTTTATAATACTTACTAGCTGGATCAGTGGCTGTTAATTTTACCAATCCCTCTGTGACATATACGACGAAGAATCTTGCAGACTCAATAACTTTCGAAACGTATTCTCTGTTTTTTTTCAGATCAGCCTTTTTTATATCAAGGCCGTACTTTTTCAAGTATGATCCAACTTTCATCATCTTTTTCAGTTTGGTTTTATTTCCACTGTATGCTATGAATACTGAAGTTGGTTTACTTTCCAACTTTTGTGATCCTTTAAAGTAAGAAATAGAGATAAAATCATTACATTTTCGGGCTGTATACAAACTTTTTTTTTCAATAAGCCCATTATACTGTACTAGCTTAACTTTTACACTTTTAAAAACTAACAAATTTTTATGATATGATTACTCACTGCTTGTGTAATAAATGAGATATTTTTTTACTAGATTTTAAAGTTACGATCCAATTTTATAAGGAAATGGTCTATTAGAAGAACTGGAATGTTGTAAGTTTAAAGTTCTTGTAGAATAGTAACTGTTTAATTGTGTATGCATGGTTCCTATAAGGGAAATGTATTTCTTTATAATTCTTGCTAGACTTCTACAAGGACACAAAAGAGCTCCATTCTTGTTTTTCAATGGTCTTAATTTTGCCTTCCACAAAGCACTTAATAGACAAAGACAGAATGAGTGAAGAAGTGAGACAGAAAGAGAAACAAAGAAAGAAGAAAGGGAGAGAAAATTTACCATTGAATGGACTAATCATACGAATGGTCTAGCAAGGTATACAGATTTATATTTGGGTAATGCTTTGTTTTCAACTTCACCACAGCCAGTCCTGAGGTCAGATGAGAAAGGACGAAATTTGTGCAGTGGGCTAGCAACCAACTTATGCACAAATGAAACCAACAAAGAGCAACAGAAGCCAATACCGAAGATATCAATAGTGCGCTATAAAGGACGAACACAGGCTATAATATTGGAAGGATGACTTCTGGCAGCTAAAGCCAACAGGGAGCTGATGATGAACAATTCATGGACCTACGACTTCTCGAAAAGAGGTCTGCTGGAAAGTTGGAATACTCTAACAAACCTGTCACTTAGCTCAAGTGATCAGAGATATGGAGTTTGCTACTTGTGTTTGCTGAAAGTTTGTGGAAATAGAAGGACAGCGGCTGAAACCATACAACTAGCTATTGATCACCACATCGATACTTCAGAAACAAATGTAAGTGAACACGACACAGGGGTAGCTTTGGTTATGAACAGAGGTACACCACAGCATGCCAGGATAGAACCCATCAATGAGAGACTCATGTTAGCTAGTTTCAACTCCTCATATGTAAAGCTTACAATCATCGTATGTTACGCAGCCTCTGAAGTGGCAGAGGATGTAGATAAACAGGCTTTTTTTGAGCTGTTACAAGAAGCAACTAAAAACACCGCACGACATGATTTCTTTCTTGTCTTAAGCGTTCTTAATGCAAAAGTAGGAAGTAACAATGCAGGTAGGGAACCTGCGATGAGTGTTCATGGATGTGACAGCTGGGACAACAGAGATAAGTGTCTGGTTGAGATGTGCAAGGAGAACAGCATTGTAATTGGTGCCACTGTATTTTGACACAAAGACATGCACAAGTGGACTTAGAAATCACGTGATCGTCTTACCAAGAATCAGATTAATCACATTCTTATCAACAGGAGATAGCGAAGTTTGCCTGCAAGATGTTGATTCTATGTAAGTGGCTGATTTTAATAATAATAATTTTTTGCTAGTTGCATGATTGAACCTTAATCTTAGGAAAGCCAGAAAGCTTTAGATAAACAGCTCGCATAGATATGGACAGGCTGAAACATCCAAAGGTGAAGAGAACCAAGCTGTTGAATTTGAAAAGTAGATAAAAACTGCTTAAAGACCAACAGAAGCTACCCATCGACCCACTGAATCAATGGATACTTAAGCCGGAGAGAAGGTGCTAATAGTTCAGCTTAGTAAGAGAAACCAATGAATATTCAGGGAGACTTTGCAAAAATTTTATAGAGGAAGTAAGACTGGGCAAAATCACGACAAATTAAAGAGAAATGAAGACGAAAGATCCTGGTAAGAAATAAAGAAAACCTGCAAATTTTGAAAGAACATTTAAAGGGGTCCTAAACCGGGATGAACCAGACTCAGAAGCTAATATTCAGCCAGCAGATACAAAACTGGGCATTGAGGCAGGATCCCTGAGAGTGACAGAAATCAGAGTAACCAGCAAGATGCTCTAGAATAGGAAGGCACCAAGAATTGATACGATCCAGGGTTTTTTAAAGGGAATCCACTGTTAAAAAGGGACAAAGATAAATCATGGTGCTTTAACCAAAGCAAGAATATTTCAAAACTGACGTAAATAACCCCTTTCGTCATTTTCATTTTTAAAACATTATTTTCACCGACACCATTAATCTCACCTGGAATCACAATCGTAACAAATATCCATTCTCAAAAATGTTTTATCAAAATACTCCGTCTTCTTCATTAAAGAGGAAAAAAAATAATCAAAGAACAAATTATCAATTATTATAGTGGCTTAAAAAGCAACCTTTAATTATCTGCAATAAACTGTTAACAGGAGGTTCTAAATTTTTTCATTGATATTTACACTTATATACAGAACCAAATTCTTTTTTTTCTCCTCCTCCTTCTTCTTCTTCTTCTTTTCCCCCAGCTTTTCCACTAAAGATTCGCCACAGGGCACTCCTTCTCTCTACTTCCTTCAGTCCTGAGCATCTTTCTGCGTCCGTCATCCCAAAGAATGCTTTCACTTGCTGACATCAAATCAATGCATTCTTTTGCCCTTAGTTTCTGTAGTTGTTTTTAATTGCAAATGACGAAATAGCTATTATATTAAAAATTATCATTCCTTACTTGCTTGATAGTTGCTTATTAACTCTTCGATGTCCTTTCTCCCTGATTCCACAGCAGCGTCTTTCAATTCGTTTACCTTGGCATGTTTCCCCCGTCTTTTGATCCAAATCATTAAGAATTTCTTCATTGGCAATGTGTCATTAGGGGCATCATCAGCCTCTATGAATTCAAACTTCCTGTATATATCGCTTCGCCATACCATTCCTTGAATATCCAGACGGTTACATATTTCATCAGATTCTTTGTTTCTTCTGAAGACTGCAATCGTATCCATGGCAACAGATTATGTGCGAATTTTTCAGTTAAACTCTTTTCTAATAGGAAATAATTAAAGAATTAATATCTTAATGTATCCATGTATTATACCTATTTCCAATACACCCACTAACAACTCCAATATAATAACCACCATTACAAGTAATTTTGTTATAACTCACCTTTTACAATGGTTACCACCATTATGAATGTGACTCTAACTAGATCTCCGCTGCCTACTGTTACTTCTACAACTACTACTATCATTGTAACTAACGACAATATTATAAGTGCTACTGGCACCAGCACTACTACTAACACTATTTCTGCGAGGTTACTATTAAAATAATTACTTTTACTACTTATTCTACCACTACTGCTACTACCCCTATCTTTCCTTTAACTACTACTACGCTTCGTCCTACTAATACTACTACCACTGTTACTATTACTAGTACAGCTACTTTCCATACCACCACCACCACATACTACCAATACTATTGTTATTGTTATTACTAATATTACAACAACAACTATAAATAGTAGAAGTACTTTTACTACTACTGTTATTACTACTACCATTACTACGGCTACTATTACTTCTGCTTCCACTACTTTCACTACTGCTACTACTACTACCACTAGTATTAGTACTGCTACTGGTACTACTACCACTGCTACTACTACTGTACTACTGACACTACAGCTACTCCTTCTACTACTACTATTGTTACTGACGTTACTACTGCTACTAGTATTGTTACTTCTGATACAACTGTTACAAACTATTAGTCCTAAAAATTGATAGTTAACTGCTAATATAATTACAGCCTTTTTTAGGGCAACTGATACTGTGACCACTACTCAAGACGTTTCATATTATGATAGTTTGTACAGCGTACAACAATATCTTGCTACAAACACAGGTATAGTAAGCATGGTATGCTAATGTATTAATAAGTGTAAAACTGGGATGTCAAAAAAGGGTGCCTTTTTATATAAAATTGTGTCTATCAAAAATGAGAATATACCTGAGAATTATATAAAATCAGCTAAAAAACGTCAAAGGTTATCGGATGAAGATAAAAGGAAACACGGAATAAAAGCTGTGAAAAAGAGGCAACCTAAGGAATACATTTGTCCAAATTGTGAAAAAATCCTAACAAAATAGTTATAAGTATGTCCAAATCAAAATATGTCATATTATTGCCGGCTCGTCGAGAACCTGTGAGTAACGTCAATCGTTTCGTTCTTTAGGCCCACTATAGTAACTCATACCATCGGTCAAATTGATTTTACCAAAAAACTATGTTTTGGTATATTTGTAAGCATGTTTGATTAGTTATAATATCTGTTTAGCATTTTATGAATACCCCTTTTTTGTTATACCGCTTAATTGGAAGATCAATTGTTGATTTATCAGGTTTGTCTTCGTAAATGATTTGTCCATCTTTATGAGCTTCCATGACCACTGCATTCATTAATCATGGAACATTTATTATTAATCTTTTTATACTGTTTATTATTATTTACTTTACAAGCATTTCTTTGGGTTTTTTGTATTTACAAGCATCTTCATCGATTGTCTTTTTTCTTCGACAATTTGATTGTAACAAACCCTTGATTTTTAACAATCTCATTTTCTTACCTTCTGTCTGTATGGTATTTCAACTGCATATGTTATATACGAAGATATATAGATATATATATATATATATATATATATACTTGCTTTGGATCCTTTATAATGATTGCATTCCAAACCATCATATCGAGTCCCATGAATGGAAAACCATGACCGCCCTCATATGACCGTCATATGTCGACACTGGTGCTGTGTCTCTAAGATTTTCGTCATTCTTTACCAACCATAGCAATGATAACTTACATGGAGGGAAACCCCCTGTAGCTTTATCTCGTCATCAATTCACTACCTGACAAAAGCTTTGCTTTTTTCCTCAATGCAAGCATGCTTGCCAAAAGTACCACACATCGGAATCGAACCATAACTGCCTTTTTATATTCCATAATAGAAGCAAAAAGAATAGTGCCCTCTTGTTCAATCCGTTCACGATTTACTGTCTCACCGAAACTCTGCTTTTGTTTCCCAATGTGAGATCAATGATATCCTCACATATGAATCGAAGCGTAAAACTGCTTTCTAACTTTTATGAAATCCATGCACTACTACAAAGTCATGGCAAAACCACACATAGCAATCGAAGCGTGGAACTGCTTTTTAAGGGGGTCAAAATGCAAAATGCCTTTAAGCGGTGGGGGGAACTCAAAAATTGATTCAAAAATGAATTTTTCGCCTTGGAGAAAATGAGTGGGAAATTTTGGCATGACATATATAGTAGAAGAGTGCAATTGAAACAATGCTTGGAATAGTCAGGATATTAAGGACCACATGTTATGGAAGGTTAAAAAGCTTAAAGATTTTCTGGAATTTGTTCTTTTACAGCTAAATTCAACTATCCGGGGCTGCAGATAAGTTCAATGTTATAGGTATACGAAAGATTAATTGGATCTCAGTAAGTGGCGTAGTCTATTAAATTTCTTAGTAATTCCATCAAAGTTTACTTTCAATAACAAGTCAGATTCCTAACTTTTATGAAAGTCAAAATTAACTTGACTAAAAATGATTATTTTTATCAAAGGCAGATTTTTAAAAGCTCTGTAGCAGGTCAATATCTTAATGAGTAGCACGGGTACATTGATTAAAAAATCAAAATCTAAAAATTCCAACCCACTGAGAGCACCCTGGATCTCTAAGTAAGGTTTTGTTATCAAGACTGGACTTAAAGGCCAAAGCCATAATCGTGGTGAAACTTGAAACTAAGGAAATTTCAAACAATTAAAGACGCAACTATCTATCCCTGAATAATTAACAAAACCACCCTCCATTAGATTTAAAAGACTTTTATGGACCATTTGGTTCCAAGAATTATTTTCCAACTTTTATTAACACCGTCACCGTAAGAATAACGTCGTTAATCGTCTACCTTGATAGCTATTTTCACGATGAGAAAAACCATTTAAAAATTTATATTTTACCCAATAACTAGGGTTTTTTTACGTTTAACATACCTAAAAGAGGCAAACAATATAGAAGAATTAAATATATGAATTAAATAAATGATACCAATTTCTAGTGTTAAGATTGGATCTTCTATCGTTGGTCAAACATTAATTGCTTTATTCAACATATTCAAAACACTCCAAATAATAACTTCATTTTTCACGTACGAAATTAGAAATATATCTAAAATCGTTCCTTTTCGACTCGTTATATAGCCAAGCTATATAACAAGCTATATAACGAGTCGAAAACGAAGTTTGATGAAGCAGTGAAAGATAGGAAATGAATTTCGTATATTTCACCGCTTCATCGTTGCGGCAACACCAGCCTTCAGTCTGTTTCGTTAGCGCCATACCAGTTATTTCTGTCCGTTGCCTTCAACCATGCATTCTGGGAGAACAATAACTCTTTCCTTCCATTCATCCTTCTGGGAAGATTGTGACCAAACACTCAGCCATTATACTTGATGATCTTGGTGAGGGTTGGATCAATTTCAGGGGTGATACGTTGTAAGATTAGGCTTTCGTGTTCTTTGTACCTGATACAAAAGCAAAGGAATTGGTCTATAGCCTTTCGGTAAGACCAGATCCCTCCCTGGCCTAGGCAGTGCTAGTACACTTGCTTTCCTCCAGATTACTGGGACACGACCTGTGGTCAAACATTTATTGTACAGCTCTAGGAGCCAGTGTCTTACTGCTTGACCAAGGTGTTGCAACATTTTGGTCAGGATGTTATTAATTCCAGCACATTTTTTTGTTTTCAGTGGAGAGAGAGAGAGAGAGAGAGAGAGAGAGAGAGAGAGAGAGCGAGCAGTTTTGAGCTCATCTTTAGTGAAACAATTAACTTGGTCTTCTAAGGGAAGCATCTTGACAAAGAACGTCAGTTTCAAATGTCAGTTTGTGGAGCATCCCGATGCGCATAGACTAATACTCTCATGCATATGCCTCTTGTCTATTACAATAAAACTATTTATCATACACAGAATCAACACCAACATGAAACACAAGGTATAAAAACATCAATGGATTACATATCTATAAAAGTTGGTTATATGGGTAAGACATTAAAAGGCCTCATGAAATACTTGGAACATCAGGATATTCAAATAAAAATAGAAAGATTGTCATATTCGACGATGTGACCAATGCTCCAGAAAGGGTTCAAAAGAAAATTTCGGATTATTTGACCGATGGAAGACATCATAACATATCACCAATTTATCTGAGTTAGAGTTATTATGTAAAAATCTTGAGAGCTATGGATGTATCACATCTGAACTCAAACCACTGATTATTCAACCTGGAGCAAATATGAGCTAAAATAAAGCAGGTTATAGAATTGATACAGATTCAACAAATCAATCCGAAGCTCTTTATTGGTATAATTCTCTTCTTGAAACTAATTTTAACGTAAGCAAGTATGACGGAACTGGTAATTACAATGCAACTGATAGTATTAGTACTACCACATAATTACAATGCAACATCATTAACAGGAACTACTCTACATACTACCACATAATTACAATGCAACATCATTAACAGGAACTACTCTACATACTACCACATAATTACAATGCAACATCATTAACAGGAACTACTCCACATACTACCACATTATTACAATGCAACATCATTAACAGGAACTACTCCACATACTACCACACAATTACAATGCAACTGATAGTATTAGTACTATAAGTTGTAGTTATGGAATGATTAAATCAATTAATATTAAATATAATTGTCAGTTTTTATATGAATGATTGTAATCACATTGTAAATCCTAATATTTGGTAGAATATTCAAGAAACTACACTAAAAATGCTGTGGATGTTCACTATCATTATCCTGATACCACTTTCTTGGCTAATATACAAGAATGTGCATCATTAACAGGAACTACTCTACATACTCTTACTAGAAATGTTAATTATAATGCAGGTCACCATAAAAGACAACATTTATTAACTGATCTTGTTGGTAATAATCAGACTTATATTACCATTAACTAGATTAGGGTTTTCCAGTCAGCTATAAGAGCACATTCTACCAAATTGAAAATAACTACTGAAATTTAACTAGGTAATGATGATAATGTTATCTCCCCTGATAGCAGTGTAATATTAGAAAGCTAGATATACTCTTAATAGAATGGTATTATGTGTTTTAAGACTACAGCTCAACCCAAAATATGAGGTAAAGTATTTATCAACATTATTGCAGAACCATACATGGTCTTATTTAAAAGAGTTGATTGTTACATCTGTTATGATAAAGTATCAGTAGCGAGAAACATATAAACAAATACGACACGATATGCTTTGCATAAATTGTAATCAATGGTAACAACATAACTTGTACATAGCTCGTGCACATTAAACTAACTAAATCCAAAACAAAAGACAAAATAGGCTGTAGTGATTGGCAGGACAGACATGGGCAACCGCTGTACTGAGGCACTGGTGTCACTGGGATGCACAATCTCTAACAACATCTGATAGTATAATTGTCAGACAAGGAACATTTAAAATAACTACTAGTATTCAAAAACCTAAACATGTTTCTTTATTTGTACTTACTTCAGAAAAATTGAGTAAACAGTTACATAACATGTTTGTTTATAGCACTTTTATCATTGGTGGTAGTAGAGTTAAAATTTCATCAGCACAACTTGAGATAAAATGAGGTGTATTTTATTCTGCTGAAAGAATAGAACCTGATAAAGAATTAAATAAGATTTATAGGACATTATTAGAATATTAACCTTGTTTTAGTCAATAACAAAATGACATTAGTTTTGAAGAGTTTAAGAAAATGCATGGTATATTGTATTTTGCTTTAACAAAACAAGAATCTGAACTAAAAGTCTGGTGATACTAAACAGAGCTTAGATACACTTGATCAGGCGTTCCAAATAAATCTTATACAATATATGCACTTATTCTCCATGGAGAAGAGAGATACGTTTATGATAAAAATACTAAATTAGTGTCACCCAAATTTTGTATTTTGCTTTAGCAAAACAAGAATCTGAACTAAAAGTCTGGTGATACTAAACAGAGCTTAGATACACTTGATCAGGCGTTCCAAATAAATCTTTTACAATATATGCACTTATTCTCCATGGAGAAGAGAGATACGTTTAT
>RDPX01000091.1:2587794-2604546 GCA_003991215.1 Morbakka virulenta | reverse complement strand
AAACATTATTTCAGAAAAATACAGCAGAAATATTAACAATGCCACAAGTGTTGAAACCCTTGTTTACATCGTGCTACAAGCCTATACCTTTATTTGCAAATTGTATCCAGTGATTGAAGCAGTGTACCAAGGCTCTTTTTTCAAAGTTTGTCAAAGTTTGCATCTCTCTCTCTATTTTCTATATATCTCCTTCTATTTTTTATTTATCTCTCTCTATTTTCTATATATCTATCTCTATTTCCTATTTATCACTCTCTATTTTCTATTTATCTCTCTCTATTTTCTATTTATCTCTCTATTTTCTATTTATCTCTCTCTATTTTCTATTTATCTCTCTCTATTTTCTATTTATCTCTCTCTATTTTCTATTTATCTCTCTCTATTTTCTATTTATCTCTCTCTATTTTCTATTTATCTCTCTATTTTCTATTTATCTCTCTATTTTCTATTTATTTCTCTCTATTTTCTATTTAATACTGATTATTTGTAGTTAAAATTGCTTTGAATCAATAAAAATTTATGAAGGATTTGTAGGACTGCAGAGAAATTTTGCATCTAATATCTGATTTGTTTTTTGCTAGTAAGCTCTCCTCAAATGGACAGAGTTGCAAGTCATCAAACCGTCACCATTAAAAAATATAGTTGCATAATTAGCACACTATATAAAAATACGTCTGTTTAGCAGAATGTCATTAGGGTTTTAGTGTAGGGGACAGCCAGAGAGACGAGAAAACAATGACACCGACAACAATGGCCTGCAAAGTGTTAAAGGTCAAGCATTAGATAGCTGATTCTAGAGTATGGAAAATTCAAATATCATACTCCTTTTTGTCCAATCATGTCAAGTTTTTGAGATACAAGGTTGTAAAAAATTGCTATTAACGACCTTTAGTGGTATTTACTACCTTTAATTTTGGATGTAATACTTCACAAAAAGTATGCATTTTACGTAACAAACTTCAGATTATACATTACACCAAAGCTAATCATGGATGAAGAACCTTTTTAGTGACTTTCTTCTGTGCTGACTAGCCACTACGTGTCGTATCAAATACCAACAATAGACCGTAAGAAAGTTCACACCCGACAAACCTTGTAAGCTTTCTTCCATTACACGAATGATCTAGTGGAAACGCTCTCCCTGTTCCACATTTAATTCTCCACAGTTCTGAGAGAAATAGAATTTAGAAAATGCATTTCGACTGACATGCGAGCCCCTAATTTTTGAAAGTTTCAATGAATTTTGTTGACTTTTTTCTCGTATTCTGCACTCTAGTTGTTTCCAAGAAAGGTTCTGATTACCGACTTGAGCGGCAGTCAATGAAACAGCTCAGCTGCAATCAACACATCATTGAACATTGAGTCCTTATGAGTTTCCCTGTCCGAGGCCCATCAAAAATACCAGGCTTAAGCTTTTCAAAGCTTATCCGAGGAAACTTTTGCTGAAGAAAAGTAATTAAGTCATCTGCCTTCCCTGTCCATTGCCTTTACAAAATTCTTTATCAATTCCAGTTTAATATGTAAGGGTGGAAGTAATATCTTGTTTGGTTCAACAAGAGAGCGGGACCTAACATTGTGCAAACTATGTTCCAACCCTTGTCTTGGCGGCTATTCTTGTCTGATGTAATGTTGATCACTAGCCAGACTGTCCTACAAAGACAGAAAGCATGTATACTTTGTGTGCCCACCCTGTAGTCCCAAAACTAATGCAACAACCTTAAGATCTCTACAGATCAACCAACCAAGATTATGGTACTTTAAAGCAGACAGTAACTGATCCAATGTTGTCGCGGCTTTCTTTCATTTGAACAAAATGACCAATTGGAATTGAAAAGTATTTATTTCCATTTTGAAGGAGACTTGCCTTGAGACTTTTGTTGGAGAAATTGATAAAAAGTCCCCATTCCATAGCAACATAGTCTATTCCCATCGATTTCATCAAATTGGCAATATTATTACAGTTAACCAATGACAAATCCCTTTGGATTGTGAAGAACTGTCTAAACTCTATTTCATTCTCTAGATACCAGTAGAATGTTGTTCCAGGTACCAACAAATTGTTCTCACGAAGACGAGAACCCAGAAGCTGTGCCGATTCCTTTGAAAGATTTAGGTCTCCTTTCAGGTCACTGAGATTTGCTTGTGTTAGAGGCACTGGCCGGTCATTCTCTTCTGGCCTGTATCCTTCAGCCTCTGTTCTGTCATATGTGTTATCAAATTCCAATTCAGAGGTAGATTCCGTTGCAACATGTGGCTCGGGAAATAGTACACCTGGACCATGAGGGACTGGTTTTATGGCAGACGGAACACCAGGGCACTGAACACAATGCCTGTTCTTAGAAGCGGTTTTTTTAAGATTAGTCAGTCTGTCACATGATCTTTATCCTCTCTCCACACAATAGGAGCAGCGAATGGCATACTTTTCCTTTTGTTATTTCTATTATTATATTATATTATATTATATTATATTATATTATATTATATTATATTATATTATATTATATTATATTATATTATATTATATTATATTATATTATATTATATTATATTATATTATATTATATTATATTATATTATATTATATTATATTATATTATATTATATTATATTATATTATATTTCTGAAGTTCTTAACATATGTTTTGCAGCTAACATTGGGTGCCTATGGCTTTTCCTGGTCTCCAAGCTTAACTCGAAAATAAGCATGATATGCCTTCTTCATAAAATCAGTTATTTTTGCAAGGCGACCAGGAAGAATCACATTACCACAGATACAACAGAACCTGTCAGTACGATTTGTACATTTGCTATTCATTCTCGCTGGATCTAAAACACTAAATAGAAATACTTCATCTGATCCTTGTGGTTTCAAGTCACATTGATTAGAGTTCAGCGATGCTAAACAATAAATGACCATCTAGATGTAAACAGAAAAGGTTTCAGTTTCGGTTTTCTAAATTCAAAGACAATTGCAGCTTAGTTTTCAGTTTGAGTCTGCTCCTGTTTCGTTTTCTAAATAAAAACAAAGGTTGAGCCAGCTACTGGCCTATTTTTGTTGAACTGAGTACTATTTAAGGGTCAAAACGTGCACTAATCTTATCTCAAACACTTGACCTGACTAAAAAGAAAATGGATGGTATTTTTGGATTAAGCACACAAAAAACCACACAAATCAATTGAAAAACCTTCGACTGTTGAAAAAAAAAGTTTTTAAGAGCAGACCAGTGGAATTTTAACATTGGTTGTCTGGTTGTTGTGGTACTGCCAGGACAGTTCATAGATAACTGACCAAACCTCTCACCAACCACTTCACCTTTATTTGGACAGATAACCAGTACTGTATCTAAGTAACTCTTTCTTTTGTTCAATGAAAGGGTTACCTATATAAGTAGCCGAAGAGAGAGTTTTATGGAAACAAAAAGCTACAACTTTGCAGGTATCATAACGTCAATTATCAGTCTCATATGACAAAATCTGTATATATATATTTATATATGTGTATATATATATATATATATATTCTCACCTTTCTCACCTTTCTCACCTTCTCCGCTGTTCCTTATCGGGTTGCGGGTGTCTGCAGCGCTCCTCTCTTGAGCAGTACTCTCCATCTTTCTCGCTCTTGGGTGTCGGATGGCTCAAGATTCCACAACTTCATGTCATTCTGGATGGTGACTCGCCATCGGTACTTCGGCCGGCCTCGCCCTCTCTTTCCTTCTACTTTCATGTTGGTGACCCTCTTGATGTCCTCTTGCTCTCCACGCCTGCTTACGTGCCCGTACCACTCCAATCTCTTTCTTCTCAACATTGTACTGATTGGCTCTACCCCTGCCAGTTTTCGGATGTCTTAATTCCTTCGATGTTCTTCCAGACTGATGTTGTGTATGTAGAGCAGCATCTTCATTTCGGTGGTGCTTAGGCGATTCTCTATATTCTGTGTGAGTGGCCATGTTTCGTTGCCATACATCATTGCTGGTCGTATGCAAACTTTGTATAGCAATATCTTCAGCCTCGTTGGGACTTTCTTGTGGCACAGGACACCAGTTAAACTGCGCCATCTTTCCCACGCTTTGCCTATCCGCTTGTCGACCTCAGCGCCACAGCCTCCCTCCTGATGAATTGTTGTTCAAAGGTACTTGAAAGTTGTAGTTTGGGGAAGTTCAGTGTGTGTCTCCTTGTTGTATTCTCTTAGCTTGATGTTCACCTGGTCGTTTGCTGGCACTAAGTGTTCCGTCTTCGTTCTACTTAGTTTTAGCCCTCCGTCTTCCAGACACTTTCTCCATACTTCCAACCTCCCCTCCCCCCCTCCCCCCGCAATGCTTGTGCATTCTCGTCACACAACACGAGATCGTCGGCAAAAAGCATTGCCCATGGAACCTCTTCTCTGATCTCCTCTGTGATGACGTCCAGGATGACAGAAAACGGCTCAGTGCTGACCCTTGATGTAATCCTATCCTTATGTGGATGTCGTTGGTTTCACCCACCATTGTTTTCACCTTGGTTGTAGATCTGTTGTACATGTCCTGGATGATCTGGAACCGATCTTTTCCTCAGACAGTACCAAATCAGCTCCCTTGGCACTGTGTCATAAGCCTTTTCCAGATCGACAAACACCAGATGAAGACCCTTGTTGAATTCTCTGAACCTTTCCAGCAGCATCCGCAAGCAGAACATTGGTTGAGTGGTCGATTTCCCCTTTTGGAAGCCGTATTACCTTTCGCTGATACCAACAATCTCTCGCAGTCTCGCCTCAATCACCCTCTCCCATAGCTTGAGCGAATGACTGAGTAACTTGATCCCCCGGCAGTTGTTGCAACTGAGGGGATCTCCTTTCTTCTCGTAGAGTGGTGTGATGGTGCTGGATTTCCAGATCTCTGGAATTCCGTGTCTCTGGACATTTGCCATATATCTGTATATATATACATATATAAATACGTAAGGTAAAACACGAAAAATAAGAACTGTGATTGCAACTAATAGTTTCACGATATTTCGATCATCAGGCAATAATGCTACAAATACTGTACAGGCTTTTAAAAACAAATAAAGTGGGCGGCTCATCAAAAATAATAAAAATTACAGGTGGTAACGTATTACAATGCGTTAATATTCTGAGAAGGGAAGAAGGAAAGCAAGTCCCATATGGATACGGTTTAAAATTACTAAAGAGTGATTTACTTTCAAATTAGGTAAATAGGTGTTCGGCTGTTTGATCAGGAAAGGAGGTCCCATGCGGTTAGTCATTAGGTATGAAGTTATATCGTGAAACTATTAGTTGCAATCACAGTTCTTATTTTTCGTGTTTTACCTTATATATTGCTCTGCTATATGCATTGAGCACTTTTTGATATGAATACACAAAATTGCACAAATATATATATATATATATATATATATATATATTACATATATATATTATTTATATATAATATATAATATATATATGAAATTTATTTGTTTATTTATTTATTTATTTATATGTATCAATAAACAAGATCGTTTTGTACGAATCCGCTAAAAAACTTCCATCATTTTTCTTTTGACGTTGTTTTTAAGTCGTAGTTACATTATTTATCGTGTTTTTTAATCTTCTCTTGTTCGTGCCTATGACTATGTCAACAGCAACACAGCCTTTGACTATATTTATTTTCTTCTTTCTTCAAGCCCTGTTGGAGATTCCATCCTATTGTTCTCGTTTTAAATTGATGTGAGACACATGAAGTTTTAGCTGTCTGATCATATTCTTGCAAAATGGCGACTTCCATCGAGATTCCTCTGCGTGATTCTGACGAAGTAAGTGAATGAGTTTCTTTGATTTCCATGTTGTGTAATTACTAATCGAGCATCTGTTATCACAATATATTACTAGTGTCAAGTGTTTAAATTATGCTATGAAGTTGATATAAGGTAATCACATGAGTTTATCACTTTGAAAACTGCAAACACAGGTCTGTGTAATAATGAAAAAACTCATTTTGAAGTTGCTCCTTTTTTACACTGAGGTTTTCATGGCTGTACTTTATTTTTGTCATTGGGTCAATTAATTGTTTAAATGAAAGAAGCTTCTAGAACCTTTTTATGCTAATTTTCTCATTTTCTAGTGACCTTTATAATAATTTTCTTATCCAATAAAATTGCAGCACTTGGAGGCCCAACAATTTGCTGCTCTTCAACATTAAGGTTTTATTTTTAAATTTAAAAGTTTAATAGCAATTTTTGAATTGGTTTCGATCTCCATTTCTAACAATATGCAATTAATTTCTTTATATAAAACTAACATTGCATGATCTAAATTATTTTGGTTGAAGCCAGCAACAGAGAACTTGTCATTTAATTCACCACTGACCATAGCACAACATTTTGGTTCACAGTTGGTGTTGATGACAGCAGTGTATATGATGACACAGTCAGGCAACCACTGGGTAGCCATAATTTCATACTGTTGCTTGATGCAAAAATTCTCTGCAAAATTGATGTAAGGGGCTGCTTCATTTGGTTTTAGACCCCTTTTTGCTGCCTTGAATTGTATCCATTGTATCTTTGCAATAAAAGTATGTCAATGCATTTAGGACATTTGCTTGTAAAGTGCTGTTTTTGCTGCACCAATGGTAGATAAAACAGTGATCTTATTGTTACACAATCTGGAATGAAGTATAAGTTATTAGCATCTTTGCAAATGTTACACTTTCAAAGTGCATGGTTCATATGTTTTCCAATGCAAAAACCAACTTTATGTGATATCACTTGCCAGGCACTTAATTATTTGATTGATTAAACAAGTTTAACAAGGTTGTGCAGCAAAGACATAAGAGAAGCAAGATATTTTTTTTAACCATATGCATTAAACCCTGATGACCCATGGTGTAATGGTTAGTGCAGCTGCACAGTAACCAAGAGGTTCTGGATTCAATTTGCCAATCGGGTGACTTTCAAACTTCACAAAAGCCATTGGTTGGCATCAGGAAGAGCATCCAGCCAAGAAATCCCTCACTGACAAAGCCAAGCCCCTACCAAAGGTTTGAGCCCCAGTTAATGGGGAAAATGTTGTTAAAACCCCCAAAATGCATTGAGCATGAATTTGTTCTTTTTTAAATTAAGTGCTCATAATACTAACAGCTTATTAATTGTATACAAGATTAGGATAAATGAAAAACTAGTGAAAGTCAGGCAATAATATTTACAGTATCACACATCCCTCACTACCACTGATTCCTGTGTATGTTAGTAATAGTAATAAGATCGTTTTAGGTTGATTTGAAATTAATAATCCCAGTTTCATTTTTAAAATTTCAAAATCACCTGAACAAAGTGAGGGCTATTTGACATTTTAGAAATGAAACAAGGGGTTATTAATTCCAGATTACCCAAAGACATATGTTCATCACCATCATCATCATCATCATTTTAGCCATTCACGTCACTGCTGATGGGTGGCCTCCACGATTTCCTCCACTCTACTTGGTCTTGTGCTTTCTACATCCATGTTTTGTTTTGCCGCCTTCTCTTGGTCTCCACTCTGTTATCTTCTTAGTCCATCTGTTATTGTTCATTTGGGATAGATGTCCTACCCATTGGCCTTTCAAATACACTGCCATCTCGATGATGTTTCTAACTTTGGTCTTTGATCTTATGACTTCATTTGTGGTCTTATCTTTCCTTGTGGTGTTTAACATTGTTCTTTCCATACTCCTTTGAGCTACTGCAAGCTTTTGTTTCTGATGGTTGGTCAGTGCCCATGTCTCTGCCTCATAGGTCATTCTGGTAGTTTGACTGTGCCCATGATTTTCCTTTTGAGGCACATTGGCATCCTCTTGTCCTTTAGAAAAGTGCTATATTGGCCAAATCTTTTTCAACCTATTTAAAAACATGTTAAAACATGTTATTCCTATTTAATTATATGACAAAATTGTCACTTAAGGTAAAAATATCAAATCAGCAAAAAATAATACCGATAGCCCTGATCTTTCTTCAATAAAAAAATACTGTACTTTAAATATTGTAAATATTATAATAAACAATATTGTAATATAATTGTTTTGAAATAGATTGTCAGATTTGTTGGAACCAATCATATTAATTGTTTACAAAATGCTGTTTTATGATTGGCTAGAAATTTGTTGTATGATTTTTTTATGAAATGAAATGCTATGAATTTACATTTTGTAATTGACAGGGTGATGACCAAAGACTAGAGCGATTTCTGAATAGTCACCCTCACATGCACTTTCCAACTCAAGCCACATGTAATCAGTCATATAATCATTGTCAAAATAGTTTGTTTGAATTCATTTCATGGTCCAGTAGTAAGATCTCCTGTTACTCCACAGCATTTTCAATGGGACAATGATTTATATCTATGTGTATGTACTGTATCATGAAAAGTCACACATTAAGCTTAAAATTGGGGATCAACGTCTTAATTTTTTGTCCAAAAATATGGTGATTAAGTTGTTCAGATTTGAAACATTGATTTTAGATGGTGTTTCATTTTCCTTTCTTTCATTAGTTATTTGAAAATTGTTTACCACAATTATTTTTACAGAATAACCTATTCAAAATTGCTCTATACAATGATATTTACAATTTCTGTTCTAATATTAGGTCATTGAGCTTGACTTTGATCAGTTACCTGAAGGAGATGAAGTCCTAAGTATTCTACAGCAGGAAAATGCACAGCTCCATATATGGATTACACTTGCAGTAAGTTATTTCTAATATATGTTAGTTTTTACCATTTTATTGATCAATCTTGGTATATACATATACTTTATACATATACTACCCCAATATTTCTCTTCTTAACATTCTTGATTGCCAGGGGCATTCAAAAAAGTGGTTTTATTTGATTTGCTTAAAAAGTCAATCAACTGTTCAAATCTATATCCCCAAAAGATAAATCTCTTGCCAGTGAAGAGAGTCAAGGTTGTTTTTTTCTCCATAATTATCTGTTGAGTCTCCTCTGTGTGTCACCATGAGTCTTCTTGGGTATATCTTCCTCAAAAAGATTTTTTTGATGGCTGTTTCTACCAGGATATGCTCCAGTTTATTCCAGTGATTGTTATTCCAGCCTCTTTCATCAACATTTTCACAAGGGTTTCTGGGTGAAGCTTGTCAGAGTATTTTACCCTGCAGTTTTTGGATTGCATGTTCTGCTGCAGGTCACATTTTATTTTTGTTTTTTACACCAGCTGATTTCAATGATGATCTGATGTTTGATCAGAGAAGCATTGTTAGGAAAATCTTGAAAACTTGGGCCAGAGTCTGCATAAACAGTGACTTGGGGTCCATTGATTAATTGTACCATCATCATTGGGTGAAGCAAACTTTCCCACTATGTATCATGTCACTTGTTGTTAGTGACTGTGGGAACCATTTATGAGATGACTGTTTCACAGAGCAATAATATCATTTAATCCAAGTGGTGCATGGTATCAGTAATGAAGTTTGTGTCAGTAACATCAGAAGGTGGAGCGGAAATTTGTTCAGTGAACATTATGGGAACATGGGAAATACTAGATCACTCATGGCAAGGTAAGCAAGTTGTTTGTTTTATGTTGTGCTTAATTGGTTAATATGTTGATATGTTAAAATGGTAATATGGTAATTTGGTAATATGTTAATTTGTTAATGTTTATATGATAACATGGTAATATGGTAATATGTTAGTTTGTTAATATGTTAATTTTTAATATGTTAATTTGTTAATATGTTTATATGCTAACATGGTAATATGTTATTTTGTTAATATGTTTATATGATAATATGGTAATATGGTAATATATTAATTTGTTAATTTGTTAATATGTTAATTTGTTAATATGTTTTATGATAATATGCTAATATGGTAATATGGTAATATATTAATATGTTAATTTGTTCTTTAATCCATTAAATAACAGGAAAAAACAAATTTCTTGCACAGTTATCCTTAAAGAATAATTGACATATCCTCATTTTGTGACTATTTTTAAATTGAGTAGAGTATTTTAGAGTATTTTTTAAATAGAGTATTTTTAAAACCTAAATTCCATTTGCAAATGACTATCCTCTCACTTACCTGCTTCCATGAAACACAGAAAATGTCTTAAATTTCCCAAGACTCTTGAGTTAATATTTGTTGTGAATATTCCTGAAGAGTTAATGTAGAATTAAATAATGAAGAATTAATTTATTTTTGGTTTAACATTTTTTTGCTTTTGTTAATTTAGATTACACCCAGGGTCAAATCATTGTAGTTTTAAATAATTCTTTATTCTTCTTATTCTTCTTTTACTTTCAGCTGCTCCCTGAGCTGAGAGAATAAATGTGGCAGGGGTCGCCACATTTATTCTCTCATTCTGAATCTTGTCCAGCCGAGTGACACCAAGTGACCACCAGAGCATTTTTAGCTCAGCGACCTGTAGTTCCTGCTCATGCCTCTTTGAAGTTGCAACTGTTTCCAGTCCAAATAGCAGAGCTGGCCTAATTAATAATTAATAATTCTTTATTCTATTACTAGGAAATAGATGTCCACACTGAAGGTGTGGTACTTGTCCAAGTGAGCAAGCAAGTCTGAATGCATATAAGAGATAAATGTGATAAAAATTAAACAATCCAAATTTGCTTATGTACTATTTAGTACAGCCATGTACACCTGTTAAATTCGATCCACCACAAAGTGTGAAAAACGTATTTCCAGCAACCTGAGAGAGCTGGAAAAAAACTTGCTCAGAATGGTCATATTTCATAATAAAATGCAAATTTCAGCTCTCTCTCTCAAGTGGCTGGAAATAGAAAATAAGCAAATTTTGACAGTTTAATGGAGTCCTCACTCACTTTGCTCACTCTGACTAATTGAAATCAGGTGAATGTGAAACAGTAAATATATTGACTTGTTTGTATTAGCATATTGTTTCCTTTTATGCAGCAACAATATTACAAGCAAGGAAAAGAAAAAGATTTTGTGGCAATATTTGAAGCAGCCAGATATGGTAAGCATTAATCAACTTAGTTAATTAAAAAAAATATTGTTGTATCAAGGAGTTAGTATCACAAGAACAATGGAATTGATATTGAAATCTTGTTTGGTGTACCTATTTGCAAACTGGTAAACTTAGTTTACTTTGAAGTTATCTCAAACGTCAGGGTTCGAACTATAGAAATAAAACTTGGCTTACTTGACTTAATTGTGTAACCCTCCGTGCATCCTTGTGCAAAATAAAACAGCACAGCAAAAAGAAATTGTATCCTGCATTTTAACAATTTTCATTTTCTTTTTACCCGTCAATGACAGAGTCGTCGAGTCTTTAACCCTTCGTTATATTTTATAAGATTTGTTACGTGTATTAATTATTTCATTTGATAATTGTACTGGCCAAACAGGTTCGCAAAGATATCCCAGCTATGGTAGGCAAAATGTTTTTGTCACGAAACCAAATATTTTTAAAGAACGTTATTTTACTTGATATTATTGTAAGGCTATAACACTTTTGAACTGGGGGGGGGGATGTTTAGCATCTGATTTTGGTTGTTTTTTGGGACACAGCTTCGCAGGAATTTGTAATAACGTCGCATTTTGCGAAGTACGTGTCACTAATTCATTCCCCAAACGTTCAGTTTAGGTACGTAAAAAAGAAATTACGTTTTTGTTTAACTGCGAGACATTTTGTTAAGCCCTCAATATGCTGATTTAGGGACATGTCAAGACAGAGTAGCTAAATATAACTGAGCAAATTTTTTATCAAATTGAAACCCCTCAATGATTGGACAAATAAGAAAAATGTACACAGTGTATTTTCTTATTGCCAGCTGCGATATAGGGCTTAATCAAACTGATGAATTGATATATTATGATTCTTGGCTTGCCCATCAATTCTTTCCACTGATTTGTGACAAACAAGTTGGGTAATTCTTTTTAAACAGCCTGGTTGCACCCCTCTTTAGTGAAATACTTTTATTATTTGGCCAGTAAAAGCTGTTCATTTTTCCAATAGAATTTCTTTGTACCACTTACGTGTTTGACTCAGTGGAGTTGAATTTTTGTAGGGGTGGGGTGGGGTGGTGGTTGTTTTTTGTTGGGGAGTTTTTAAATAAGTATCGCTAGTGTTTCCAGAACAAAGAATTTTGATTCACAGGTTAAATGCTTATCTTTTGGACAACTATAAGACATATTCTTCCTTCTTTCTCTCTTTTCATATTTGATTATGCCCTTACGTACTGAATTGGTTAGTTGCTCAGTTACTTTTATTGTTAATTACTTATATATTTGGATAGCTACATCAAAAATAGAATAACGGGGATAACGCAGAACACTTTGGGAAGATAAATAAAACAGAGCAGTAGTAGAACCTTTCTTTCTCTTTCTTTCTCTCTTTTCATATTTGATTATGCCCTTACGTACTGAATTGGTTAGTTGCTCAGTTACTTTTATTGTTAATTACTTATATATTTAGATAGCTACATCAAAAATAGAATAACGGGGATAACGCAGAACACTTTGGGAAGATAAATAAAACAGAGCAGTAGTAGAACCTTTTTNTTAGGGACATGTCAAGACAGAGTAGCTAAATATAACTGAGCAAATTTTTTATCAAATTGAAACCCCTCAATGATTGGACAAATAAGAAAAATGTACACAGTGTATTTTCTTATTGCCAGCTGCGATATAGGGCTTAATCAAACTGATGAATTGATATATTATGATTCTTGGCTTGCCCATCAATTCTTTCCACTGATTTGTGACAAACAAGTTGGGTAATTCTTTTTAAACAGCCTGGTTGCACCCCTCTTTAGTGAAATACTTTTATTATTTGGCCAGTAAAAGCTGTTCATTTTTCCAATAGAATTTCTTTGTACCACTTACGTGTTTGACTCAGTGGAGTTGAATTTTTGTAGGGGTGGGGTGGGGTGGTGGTTGTTTTTTGTTGGGGAGTTTTTAAATAAGTATCGCTAGTGTTTCCAGAACAAAGAATTTTGATTCACAGGTTAAATGCTTATCTTTTGGACAACTATAAGACATATTCTTCCTTCTTTCTCTCTTTTCATATTTGATTATGCCCTTACGTACTGAATTGGTTAGTTGCTCAGTTACTTTTATTGTTAATTACTTATATATTTAGATAGCTACATCAAAAATAGAATAACGGGGATAACGCAGAACACTTTGGGAAGCTAAATAAAACAGAGCAGTAGTAGAACCTTTCTGTCAAAACAACAATGTTGCTTAGATAAAATCAGACATCCTCTTATGGGAAAATAAACAAAAGTCATGCTCACTTGTAGAATTAATTTTCCGTTGAGACTTGTTGCGTTTGACTCACCGAAATCAGCAGATATTGTATCCAGCATAAAAGTTCAAACTGATACTTTGGCAGTTGCTATTTAGCCGTCAGACGGACATTTTGAATTCTATTCTACCATCATTGACGAACCATGGCCGGATGTTGTCTGGCAGAATACTGGAAACCCCATTGTTCCTATTGTTGCTAGCCCAAACCCTGATCCCAATGTTGTGGCTTGAACAGAACCGCGTCACGTGACTTGAACAGATCGATCAATAAAATTTTACTTCTGGTAAAAGACGTTAGAATAGGTTTCGGTTCAAAAGGCCGTCAGACGACTAAATAGACATTAATCGTGTTTTCTTGATGGAAACCGATTACTTTGAAATCGTAAATGCTAACAAAAAATAAATTATATCAGACCTAATTAATTGACAGTTGTGCCGTCTTCTCAGATGATTGCTGTGTCATTGTATGTCATCATTGTCATTACCGTCACAGGTTTACCTCTCATAAACTACAGACTACCCTTTAGTCTTGCTGCAGAATTTGAATAGTTTAAAGCTTGTTATTCCTTTTATGTCATGGTATATGCATGCTTTTGACGAATCATGACTTGTTCCTCTTCCATTTGTTTCTTCCTCTTCTAACGTCACCAAGGTCTTTCTCCCTTTGCACATTCATTCTCTTCTTCGTCCAGACGAATCGTTTGCCGTCTTCTTGCACGCATTCCAACCAGCTTAGTTAAAAGCACAAGTGACCAATGAATTGTAGGTTTCACTTAATTGGTCGGTCAGTTTTTAGTCTGGAATCTTTGTGAACTACCATGTGTCGTATCAGACCAGTCGTCATTTTGCAGACTTTCTATACACTACTCAGGTTTTCTGACCAGGGCTTTGGGCAGCTTTCTGTGTTTTCATCCAGGTTTTAATGACAAGCTTTCCAGAGTTGACGCTTGAGTATTTAATGCCAAATACAACCCTCTTCAAGAGCTTTGCACCTTAACTTCGCAGACTGACTGATTTACACAAATTATTACTCTGTTTCCTTTTTCTCGTTTCTTTCTTCCTTCCATTATTATTTAGTTACCTATCAACTACTGACTTAACCTGGTTAGCTACTTACTTTTTTATTTACTTATTGCCTTATTTATTTAGCCATTGACCTACTTATTTAACTTGATTACTTGCTTATTTTGTTATGTATCTTTTTACGTGCTGACCTAGTTATACAGTTAGTTAGTTACGTACATATTTTTTTACAGACCGAAACTAAGGCACCTACTTCATCATCATCAATTCGTTTTAGATCATGTCAGCAATTGAATTGGGTTAGATGTCCCCAATGATTGTCTTCCATTTGACCCTATCCACGGCCCATTCTTCAGATATTTCAAGCTCTCTTATGTCCTCCTTTATGCAGTCATTTGGGGCTCTTCCACGGGGGTTTCTTCCTTCCAGCTCTAGATTTTTGGCTCTATTAATTATGTACTCTGGTGGCCTTCGTCTGACATGACCATACCATCTTAGCCTTCTTTTCTTTAAGATCTTCTTAACATCAACAATTCCGCATCTCTCCACTACTTCCTCATTTGACAACCCCTGCTCCCATTAAAATCCATTCATTCGTCTGAGGATGGGACAATCGCAGCATTTGATTTGTTCTTCTAGTTTCTTAGATAAGGCCCACGTTTCAGATCCACACAGAAGGACAGGTCTGATATAGGCTGAGACGATGTAAGCTCTACTTCTAATGGGAATCTTCTTATTTACTAAGAGGCTAGCTGATTCTTTCCATTTCCTCCAGGGGCCGCTTTCCTTGTTTTCACAGCACTATCGTATCCTGGTTTGCAGCTCATATTGATATTTCAACGTCTTTAGGCGAATAGTTCCTACACCTTGGCTAAGGGTGACCTGAAGATAATTTAGGTAAAAATGAATTTCATTCGCTCATAGCCAGACTATACAAATGAAATATGTTTTAGTTCAGGCAACTCAGTTTAGGTACTTGATAAAATAACATATATTTCATTACCCACGAATGTATACTACATACTCGCGAAACTATATGCTGCAGAAATATTGAATGCGAAAAATTTGGGAAAAGGCTCTCTTTTCCACAGGATTTCCACAGGATTTGCTTGATACAGTTTTGGCTCGGCACATGTTTGCTGCTAGAAACCAATACCGTATCCGTACAAATACTGATAACTGTCAGATATTTTAAATTTTTGGCCTGGTATTTATGGATCCCCATTCTGTCTAAAATCCTCTGGAGATTTTCTCATGTGTATTTTAAGTGTTTTGTATAAGTAAGGTAAACAAAGACAAATTACGAGACCTTTTTGTTTCAAAGAGCGTGATGACGTAGATTAGTTACAGAGCTGTGTTCGCAAACAACGTTTATCTTACGTTCAGTTGTACGTCATTCTTTCGTCATCATTTTTATCGTCATTGTTACTCTCATCATAAGCACGCTCTATTTCAACCTCATCCTGAATTTTCAAAGGTTAAGGTCAATGAGCTTTTCGTTTCAACTTAGTATTGTAGCATTGATTCCTGCGCCTTTCCTTTTTTATAGTAATTGGTTTTGCTATGGAGATAAAATTGACCCCGTAAATTGAAGTTGCACAATTTTTGGATCATTTTTATGATTCTAAAAGTTTGACCAGTACTAGGGCGAATACAGTACTTTACTTGTTGGGTTTCCTAGGGCGAGTACGGTATTTTATTATTTATATATATATATATATGAGAGATAGATAGACAGATAGATAGATGGATATATAGATAGATAGATAGATAGATAGATAGATAGATAGATAGATAGATAGGTAGATAGTCATGTTATAGTGGTAATAGCTATATTCAAATTAAAACCGGAGTAATGGCATGATAATGACTTGACGGTGGAAAGTAATATGGTCGTTGCTTTTAGTAATGGGTATCACAACAATAATTGTGATAATAATGACAATGTTTATAATTAGTGATGATGAGGTAGGTTTTTGTAAAATTAAAACCTACATCTAATTTGTAGAAATTTAACGAATTTTCTTGTCTTTCGAGGGTTTTTTTAGTATGGTTAAGGTGTATTAAACGCTATACTACTTTTTTAATTGAGAAGACCATTCTTTCTTAGATGGCTTTTCTCGTGCAAATCTTGAATACAAGAATCATGAAAATGATCAAATGCTTGTCCTTGATACACTTGCTGCCTACTATGTGCAACAAGCAAGACGTGAAAAATCAAAGGATCAGCGAAGAGAACTATTTACAAAAGCGACACAACTGTATACGACTGCAGATAAAATCATCATGTTGGACCAGAGCCATCTCTTGGGTAGAGCCTACTTTTGTTTGTTGGAAGGTGACAAGATGGATCAAGCCGATGCACAATTTAATTTCGTTTTGGCACAGGTATTGTCTTTGTTTATTTTTTTAATCCATTTTGGAGGTGTTCAGTTGTATACAGTAAGTTTTGAGGCAAGTTT
>RDPX01000091.1:2543295-2568295 GCA_003991215.1 Morbakka virulenta | reverse complement strand
AGAAATATCTCCTTATGGCATTTCCTTGTGATGGTTATATGAAAAAAAATTATGTGTTGGAAGATAATAATTATTTAGCTAAGAATGGTATTAAGTGGAAGGTAAAAAAATTTAATAAATCAGTATTGCTTGCTGGCTTCTGACAACAACAGAAAACAAAGAATGTAAAACAAATGATGAACGCAAAGTATTTAAACAGTAGATAAAATAGACCCGCCAATCATCAGCTTTTATCAGTATGATTCGATCGCCAATTATGATGATTATACTTTTCCGGACACTTTTTGAAAATTGCTTTCAACGATCAAATGCATTGCCAAACGTCACAGTAATTGGTAGTTTACACTGGCTGACATAATGACAACTGGTAAATATTCCTAATAACAATCTTTCCTTCTAATGGTTATCTGAAAAAATCAGTGTTGGACGATAATGATTGTATAGCCGAGATTGGTATTATGTAGAAGCGAATTAAAGTAAAACTCCAGGATTGCTTATTGATACCTGACGACAACAGAAAACAAAATATGTAAAATAAATGTTGATGGCAAAGAGGTTTACCATTAAATAGTGCTGGCTCCTAACATTCATACCCAAAGAGATGTTTATTTTTCTTAGCAAGTGAAAAGAATGACCAGTTTTACAAACGTGACAGTGGTGACTGAAACCAACTTTTGCTGTGCAGAGGGAGTGACCATTACTTAATTAATTAGGTGAATATAAGTCTGACATTTTAGCAGAATGGTTAAAAATGTGCAAAAGTGTCATGAGTCTTAAGCTTTTTATAAGCTGCTTTTCGAGGGATACGTTTTCTATCGTCGGGAGCCCGACAATGGGAAAGCTATCTCGCGAAACGTAGCGCAGAAAAAGCTTACAACTCACGACATGACATAACTCCCATATCAAGGGCTTACACTGAGTCCTGAAATTGAAAAATTTTCAAGATGTGTATAAGTATCACAACTTCCAGTTAATATCCTTCTTTTCATTACAGAAAACTCTCACACACAGTTTTTGCTGCTTTACGTCATGCCCACGTTTTTCTCATCAGCCTGCAATTAGGTTCCACCTGTCTACTTTAACGTGTTATTTAACTGCTTGTATGCTTCATAACTTCCATATATTACTTGGCGTTTGTTCGACAAACGTGGAAAACCAAGATTGCTGGAATGACCTTCTCCGTCCACTTAATGCTAAATTAAGTCACTGGATTCATTGTGCGAGGCACTTAACAGGAGTTTTTGCAAAACTCTGTAGGTCTGTCTCTGTCTGTCTGTCCCTCTCTCTCTCTCTGTCTGTCTCTCTCTGTCTCTCTCTCTCTCTCTCTCTATATATATATATATATATATATATATATATATATATATATCTTTCTTTCTCTCTGCCCACGTTTCTAAGCCTTTACTCCCAAATGCAAATAATTTTTTAAAAGCTGAGCTAACTTTTGTAGATATTTAAGTGACAACGGTGTTTACATTTTGAACATAATGAGTGGTATGTGATACTGCTAATTATTACTGTTTAAGATGAAAAAATGCTCCTAGTTTTCCTCCCACTTTACACTAAATTATTGCACTTAGTAAGAAAGAATGTTTTATATTAGAGGATGAACACGGTCAAGAAACTTCTGATTCGTAAACGTTTGGATCGTTGCAGCGATGTATTCCGTAAGGCCTTACCAGATGGATTTTACCATTAAATGCAGTCACTGGAATTATGTAGATATTAAACAGGCAGGAAGGACTGACTTCCTTCAGGGTAAATATGTCAGTGATGGTTCATGCAAAGGCCCAGCTGGAGCCTTATATCTACACCCATGCTGCGGTATAACTGTACAAGGTCACAGAGAGCCCTAAATGAAACATCTTTTCAGTAAGAACGGGTGTGTTTACCTTATTGTATAAATCTTTCATATATAGGACAACGGTGAAGTGTTGTCGTTTTTCAAAAACCCTTTACAGGACAGTGATCAAACGTATTTGTCTACCCCTCACGGCCTGGTCTGCAGCCCTCTGCTTCATTAGATGAGGTGTTTAATTTGTCGAGAAACTCTTTGAGCTAGTATCCTTTCAGTGGCTTTGATGATGAAATTATAAACCAGAATGTTCCAATTGTCTGAGTCTACGTTACCCAGCTGCACCTTTAGAGACAGGTCCTATGACGTGGTCAGTTATGACTATGGGTACTGTATTTTATCCATATGTTGACAAAACAATGTCCTAAATCATTATCTCGGTGGGTACTTTGCCTTGTGTATTTTCAAATTCACATCAGTCCCCTGTGTGTGGAAACATACTCCTATCCACAAGCTGAAACATGGTTGATGATACCACGGGAGTGATTATCACACTTCAATATTTATTTGGTATGTAGGAACGTCCGAAAGTTTGGTAAGAATTTGAAGGAAAAAATTGAACTTCCGTGGTACTGGTTGACAGTAAAATGAAGACAAGGACAGTGAAATGGGAGTTTGACATGCTTTGTAGCGTCAAAATCGTGGTTAAGGCCTTGGTTCTGCAATGGCACCAGGTTAATGATGACATAACAAATGAACATTTTTTATGCTGGACATGGTATAGAAATCCATGGCAACTAAGTCTCCATTCCATTGCCTATTTTGAAACGAGGCTTGACGCAAAACATTCTCATTTGGGATACAGAAAGCTATTTATTAACCACCCAAGAAGAGTTTTCGTTTTTGTGCATCTTATACGTGGTGTGAATTGCTAATACATGTAAAGAGCACAAACAATGTCTTTTTTTACCCCTACAAGCACAACCAATACCTTGTTTTACCCCTACTATTTGGAAAGGAGGACATAAGTGCTGCTGAACTACTCTTATTTTATTTCACTTTTTTCTTCAGGATTACACCAAAGTTCAGCACCTTGCATTACATGCTTTTCATGGGACAGAGGTAGAGGCTATGCAGGCAGAGAGTTGCTATCAATTGGCAAGATCATTCCATGTTCAGGTAAGCTTTATTTACCATACCCAGTTTTGTTACTTTGATAAATATTTTGTTGTTGACCTTTTTGTTTCAAGTGATTGTGTGCCGTATTTCAGAAGTATCAAAACATACGTCACAGTCAGGATTCCTCTTCTGAATACCTTTCCGTTACTTATACTACTAAGACTTAGATTCTCTAACAAAAATCCTGTGAAGGCTGAAGAAATGTTATTCTTTCGTCATAGACTGTTAGTCTTGGACTCCACAAAAGACATAAAAGCATTCTCAACATGCCGGTATTAGTGGAGCCTTGTTGTTTATAATAAGAAGCAGAAAGATTTACATTTTAAGAGAAAACTGCAATATGAAAATCTAATCTAATAGTTACAGAAAGCAGGATCGTGGGAAAAGAGAGGAAGAAAGGGCAGAAGTCATATATACATATGTTTAAATATCGATGCAATGTAGTTTTTGATTCAAGGAAAATTCTTCCTTCATCTACAAAGGATACCTTACTTGCAACAAATTTAAGTATGGTTGTTTATGAGTTCAAGTCTGAGTGTAAAACCAATTACCAATTCCTTCCAAAATGCAATATGATCAACCACGCAATATTTTGACGTCACGATAGGCTGTTATGACGAGGCAGAAATTTGCGAACTGGTAACTATATATGTTTTTATAATAAAAAAAAGTCGAAAGGGAAACAGCTGACCGAATGAGACTGATAGAACACAGAATGGCGTTTAAAGCATTGAGGAAATAAGATATAGAATTGAGTTCAAGATCAATTGCAAATAAACGAAAGTACATTTTCTCAACTTGACCAATGACCACAACAAAAACAGACGTCTGGGAAAGAAATCGGCCAATTGTACCCACCAAGGTGTCTTTGATTTATTCGCCAACCATTTTCAAACAAATCCCAGAATGCATTAGCAAACAAAGGACCGATAATTCATCACTGAGTCATATTTGAATAGGAAAACGTGAGCATTAATGGAAAAAGGCATACTCAAAATCTGTCCCTTTTTAACATGCCAGTTAGCTGACTGAAAAACGAAAAGAAAAAGGTAGTTCACTTATTCATAAAACTGTCGATTTAAACAACAAATCAACAGGATCTTTTTACAGGATCAACAAACATTTTCCCATGGAAAGTAAACTCTAAAAGAAAATTAACAGAAGCACATTTCTACTTGGCTGCAGTTACTCCCAATATGTCAAAGGTTATCAGACGATGCAACGAATACAGTATCCAGAAACAATGACAGTACCTTTGAAAGTATTTCACATCGTAGTATAACATACCCTATCGAGAAACTTCTTATCAATCTTTAGATTTCTCTAGAACATGAAATCGTCCCTTTTTGGTACATATATTATGTATGTCGTATTTTATAGCTTGAGGTACATTGCATGGAGTGGCTATAAACATTTAACTGAACCCGGTGCTATTTTAACTCGATAAAGTGATTAAGAATGCGAGGAGCCGTGGTTTAATGGTTAGTGCAACAGCACCGTAATCAAGAATTCCGGGTTCGATTCCCCGGGCAGGAGACTTTGGAAATTCACAAAAGAAAAAGCCATTGGTTGGCGTCAGGAAGGGCATCCGGCCAAGAAATTCCTCACTGCCAAATCCTAGTCCCTATGAAGGGCACCGTATGGGCCCCAGTTACTGGGGGAAAATGACGTTAAAACCAAAGAAGAAGAAAAAAGGATGCGTTATATAACAGAGCGATAGGCGCTTAAAAGCACGAGAGAGGCACGCAGAATAAGGAATGAAAGTTATTTTTACCCAGTAAGGTGCATTTGTGATAGAGCCTTCCTATTGGTTATTGTAACAATGAGAGAGAAAAAGAGACAGACAGTCAGTCAGACAGACGGATAGTTGTACGGTTACCTTTTTGAAGGAGCGAGGGTCACTACTTTGGATCTTTTAACATGCGTTTTACAGCCCCGTTTTTTTCACTGTACACACAAGTGAGGCAATATTTATGTAGTATTTTGATATTACTTATTCTATGGAAAAACAGTTTGATTTTATGAGTTTTTCATATTTGCATTACAGGGTGATTATGACCAGGCATTTCAGTACTATTATCAAGCAACGCAGTTTGCCTCACCAAATTTTGTGCTACCATGGTTTGGTTTGGGTCAAATGTATATAGCAAGAGGAGACAACAATAATGTACGTTCGTTATGTTCTAAATTTATTTTGAGGATTGAGAATTTATTATAACATATTATGTCCTTGAACTTTACAGGAAAGAAGATTCAGGACCATTTTTCTTGAATGTCCTACAGTTAAACAACTGGGATCACTTGTTTTTGATTGCCGAGACTGGAGATCCAGTAGTGTTTTGCTAAAGATAGTGCAAAAATTTGGAGAACTTTTTTGTAAAGGAGGGGCTAAACATCGTAGGTGAGGTAGAATGTAGATTAATGTGAACTGGTGTCTAAAGATGCCCAACATATATTAACACATTCGGTATACGTTGTAGTAATACCAGCTCTTCTGTGAAAGCAGCTGTAGCTTTATCTCTTTCCAAACTGCTGTAAAAACAGCTGATGTTAGATCCCGTACTGTCAGTTGTAAAAGCAGTTGTAGTTAAGTTCGTTTCTATCAGATAAAAATGTTCTTGGGTGAAGTTAAGTTAGCAATAAAAACATCTGTAGTTCGGTTTAATTTTTGTTCAGATAGGCTCAATGTGAGACAGAAAACGGTGATGTTTAGTGTTGATAATATTTTAATAGTACGATATTTGACAAGGCTTGACAAACAGGTTAATAGATTTGTAGGTAGGGTTGATAATCCTTTACAACAATACAAAAATATTTTTTATATATTGTACAGTATACTTAAGCCAAGAAGAAATTTAATATGTATGAAAAGTATATTTGTATGTGTACCGTATTATGGTTGTTTAATCCAGTAACCTTGAAGTTTCTGGAAGGCACGAAGAAAACAATATTCAATTTCCAAGTAATCATTAATATCAGACACACAGGTTAGACAGGTACAAAAGCAGATTGGGAAGATTACCTACTGGAAAAGGTGGCAGTAAAAAAGGAGGTGCTGCTTATTTAAAGTGGGTACCCACTTTAAATAAGCAGCACCTCCATACCAAAAAGCACTAGACGACAGTGGGTACAAATACAAACTACACTATGAACCGACCCCAAATACCAGACGAAGAAACAGAAAACGAAAAGACATACTTTGGTACAACCCCCCATACAGCAAAAATGTCAGCACCAATATCGGGCACAGATTCATCACCCTAATCGACAAACACTTCCCTAAAGACCACATACTACGAAAAATCTTTAACCGAAACACCATCAAGATTAGTTACAGCTGTATGAACAACACAAAACAAATCATCGACATCCACAACAAGCGCACTCTTAACTCACAAAAGACAACCGACACCGATACAAACAGTACTAAGAACAAAAAAACATGCAACTGCCGACAAAACAACACATGCCCACTTGACGGTAACTGTCTACAAAAATCGGTTGTTTACCAAGCAACCGTTACACGCAAAGACAACAACACCACTGAAACATACATAGGACTGACAGAAAACGAATTCAAAACCAGGTACAGAAGTCACATCTCATCTTTTCGAAACAAAAAATACAGGAACTCGACGGAACTCAGTAAATACATTTGGACATTAACAGACGCAAATATAGACCATACAATATATTGGAGAATCCTTTCAACAAACCGACCCTACAATAACTCGAACAAAAGATGCAACCTTTGCATAAAAGAGAAATACCTCATTATTTACCGCCCACACTTAGCTACTCTGAACAAAAGAAACGAACTTGTATCTTCTTGCCGACATAGGAAAAAACTTTTGTTAATAAATACTTAAGCGTATCGAAAATATTTGTAAATAAGATATAAAGCGCACCTGGTTTATTTTTAGTTTTACATTTCCTGAAGAGTGAATAAAATCACGAAACAGGCTTGTCGAAATGGCTTGTGTAGTTTTTTGATTCTTTCCAACTTATCATATCTTATATTACGCTCTGCATTTATGTATTGAGCACTTTAATACGGATAACCGAATCGAAAGCTAGATATATATATATATATATATATATATATATATATATATATATATATATATATATATATATATATATATATATATATATATATATATATATATATAGCCAGCCTCTAGATAAAGGTCATTTTTAAGCCAAGGGTGGATGCTTTTCTTACTTCCCATGAGTTACTAATATAGTCAGATACAAATGCGTGTCATGTTGAGATGCGTGGAAGTCAAAGAAAACAGCTACCTTAGTTGATTCCCTCATTATTAACACTCCAGAATACATATCTTCAAGTACCTATCTTCACTTTGTACGGAAAAGAACAAAATGATTCATTATTTTTTTATTTCACATCAGTGTATCCTCAACCATTTAGGTATACTTTATCACTTTTAAAATGTTTACATCCAGGAAAGTTATTTGGAATATGCACTGACAGGACTGTTTGAAATGCAGTATGATATTGATAACAAAGTGACTTAAACACTAAATAAATAAATAAATAAATAATAAAGAACATTGAGTATTTAAGAAATAAGTACATCTAAGTACATAAGTACACTAAGTACATCTATTCTATTTCTGCCATTTCTATCGCTAATAAATGACTTGGCTCTGTCGAATATTGGAGACAACTATTAATGGAGCTCTCTATATACGTGATTCTAGATAAACTTAAATACTATGATATAAAAACAGTCTTAAAGTTTTTTATTGCATTCAATTTCTTTTCAGGCAGCCCAATGCTTTGAGAAAGTATTGAACCATCAACCAACAAATTATGAAACGATGAAAATTCTCGGCTCAATCTACAGCGCATCGAGTGACCCAGAAAAAAGAGATATTGCTAAGGTTTGTTGATGTTTTGGCTGATGTTAGTTGTGTACGGCTTCATGTATATTTGAAGGTCAACCAGTTGCATTTATTTTGATATTCTTGTAAATGCAATAAAAGCTGATTGTGAGATTTAAATGGAAGAGTATAGTTACCAAGAAGTGAAAATATTTCTATTGCTAATCGCAAAAACTTGATTTTGTGCGTCTTCTGTTGAACATTGAATAGAAACCGTGAGCATCACAGCGTATCAAGCTACATTAGTTGTTTTTCTCGCAAGTTTAAAACGGTTATTTCCTCTTTGAAAACTTTTGTTCCAATCGCTTTCTAAAGCATAGTAGGTTTTTATTGAAACGACATCCTACGAAAAGTACTTACTAACTTCAACGGTTTGATACGATAATCGGTTCTTTTTTATTATCGTGCAGGTCTGGAAGCATCCTCCATGATGGTGGGCTTCCCTCCAGATGCCTGGCTAACTGCACGCATGGCATATCTCACACTAGATTTCCAGGTTGCTCTTTTCATGGGGTCACTTGAACCAAGGCCCCAGCCAGAGATGTCATCCTTCAGAACATCGTGCCATGTCTTTCTTGGTCCCCCAGGTCGCCAACGTCCATCCACAGAAAAGTCTACTGCCTACTTGATTGTGCCACTAGATCGCTGGACATGGCCGTACCAGCGTTTACGCCTTTCCCTCATAGTGTGTATTATGTCGGCTAATCCTAGCTTCAAAGTATTTGCGATTGAAGTTGTTACGTCAAGAAAACTTTGTCGACTCTCTTAAAGGAGTCTTATTTATTAATTAAATGCTAAATTCTGTATGTCTCTTGTAGTTCTAATTATGTCTTTCGAAAAACAGAGAACGGATAATTGCAACAACAAATTACATAAATGACTCCCTGTGTCCATACACAAAGTTGAATTTGGGCAGAAACAATGTTCTCCTTTGATGTCACATCTTTATACTTAAAAATTTCCATTGATGACACCCAAGGAATCATTGAAGACCAGCTTGAATTTGGTGACTCGTTATCATCAAACACTTTACTAAACCCTTGTAAGTCTACTACAAGCAGTTCTTACCAACCACGTGCTTTCTCCCCAACAATGACATTTACACTTAAACAACGTTGTACTCGTGGAAATCCCTATAGCCTCTGTGATTGCTGACATATGCTTATAAGCACTAGTAGCCAAAGCATTATCAACACCGGACGAAGCACCAACTATCTGGGAAAGGTACTTTGATGATATATTTTCAATTATAAAAGGGCTTCATCTCCAGTTGCTGTCTACTCTCAAAAATCATATTCACCGTGGAGAAAGAAGAGAAAGACAAATACCCGTCCTTGATGCCCTAGTATACTGACAAGCAGATTGCACCATTTCTGTTACCATTTACAGGAAACTGACTCACAGTGACCAGTACCTCAGTTATGCCTCACACGATCCAGGCAGAGCTTGTAACAATGTCGTCGCCAGTTTGTTGGAACAGCAGGGAGTATTATTTCAAATTCATACGATCGTAGAATGGAAGAAAGACCCCTTTAAAAGTTTAGTTTAGGCAACTCGACGACTACCGCATTGATGTAAAATTATAATGGACTGATCATGTTGTAGTTATTTTTTACCAATTGCATTGTAATGTTTGGTTTGAAATAAATACCGCTCTCTAATAAGCGTCGTTCTCAAATATATGCTGCAAAAACGCGGTTAAAATTTAATAAATGCCGCAGGGTTCATAAAAGGAAATAGGGTAACTGTTATTATAGTTTTTCAACGTATATTACCAGACTCCAGTTCGATGTTGCAAAAGAAGGTGTGACGTGAACTTTTCGTCAGGTTGGGCCGAAGAGTAGAATTATGTTTATTTGAATGTAATTTTTTTCACTATGATTTGATTTTCAGAAAAAAGAGAAAAAAAAACAACTGAGCAGCGCCTGATACCTTTAGCGAGTTCTTAACTTAAAATTGATAATTGTTCAGAAATTAATGCCAGAAAAATAGCAATTGATAGGGCTCTTTTTATAGAGTAGGTACGCTCAAATTGTGAGATTGTTTTAAACTTGTAACGATGAGCTGTTGAACAGTAAGGCACTTGCAAATTAATATGTGTGTAATCAATTTTTTTTTCCTGTATAGAATCACCTAAAAAAGGTTACTGAGCAGTTCCCAGACGATGTTGAAGCCTGGATAGAATTAGCTGGTATTCTGGAGCAGACAGACGTTCAGGTAAGTGATTCCATTTGTACTGTGTAATGGAAAGTGGAGCTTTTGTAGCTCGGTTGGTTTTTACTGATAGACTTAAAGGCTGTTTGTGATGACTCAAATACAGTTAGAGGCAATGTTTAATTTGACTAGTAATCTTCTTGATCTCTTTTAATTACATTTATATAGGCAAAGCTGGATGAATATTCTCTACAGTATTTAAAAATTAATTTATGTTTGAAGCATCTTTTTGAAGAAGTGTGTGTATGAGTGTATAAGTGGTGTCCGAAAAACATTTTTCATTGGATTTTCAACTGCTTAAAGGCCCTACCGTCATTGCCAAAAGTTTTCATTTTCCATGTATTCTGTATGTACTCATTGAGTGCTTAATTTATGTTTGAAACAAGCACAAAAGGTGTTTTGTGACTCTTTTCCAGAAGTTACGTACTGCTGACATACGTTTCCTTTACATAACCAAAAAACTGCCTGCGATTGATGTAGTATATATTTATTATGTGATGAGATGGACGACGGGAGAAATAAATCTCCAAACGCAGCTCAGATAAAGCTAACGACTCACGACATGATAAGTACCCTACATCAATGGCTTCCACTGAGCTTATAAAGACAATATATTTTTTTAAACTGTCAACGAGTTGTATTTCCTTGCCAGGGACTTTTTCATTGAAATAACTTCCAGGAACATATCTTTCTGGTACTTTTAATTTACATTTTTCTCTGTTCAGTAGATATTTTTCTTTTTTTCTCCAGCCCCATATCACCATTGCCGCAACTCCTTATGTCGTTCCCTTTCAATGACCAGGTTTCAGACGGTATAACCTAATACTCAAAACCAATGTCGTTATACCATTTCTCGTTAGTGACAAAATCATAGTCTTTGTTAGGAACACTTTTTGTTTTCGATAGGTTCTTTTCCATAACAGTTTATGATTTAATTTTTTCTGTTCTACTTCGTTTTTCAGTATTTATTGTTCCCAAATAATTAAAATATCTAACTTTGCTTTATAAATGTAACTATGAGGTTACTGATCATCTCACATTTCTCTGCTGATTAGCATATCTCTACCATCACCCAACTTTACATATGCTATCATTTCATTCTAAACCTTTATTTCTTTCCTCCCTTTTTTTCTCTTTTGTTTCTTTTTGACATTTTCCAGTACTTTCTAACTAAACAAGAAGCTTGTTGTTGTCCTGTAAGACATATACGTTGCCTTTAAGAGTGTGGTTACCATTACGTGATGTGAGTTACTCACACGACGTACTGCCCATTAATCACACAATGTTACTGCCGTACCTGTAACACCAAAGACAAGGTTTATATTGCCCGAGAGTGGGCTAAGAGTACTGCTGAGCTAACTTTCCTTCATTGAATTGTTCACGTCTGGGCAGTGTTTAAATAGTTTGAAACAAACTTGAGAAGTTTACAAGTTGAGGAATAAAAAGCCTTTACCCAGTAAACACTTTTATTGTACCGTAATATTACGTTGTTTCTCAAGCGCTTTCTTCTTATTTTATAGGCAGCTTTGTCAGCGTATGGTACAGCATCTCGTATTCTAAAAGAAAAGGTGCAAGCAGATGTTCCACCGGAAATATTGAATAATGTAGGTGCACTGCACTTTCGTCTTGGAAATTTGAAAGAATCAAAGGTAAGTAATTTGTACCTCTTTAGCAGAAGCGAAAAGCAAAGGAACTACAATATTATACTATGGAAAATCTTAGATGGGATTTTTCCTGCTGGCCCTTACACTGCACTGTAGGGTGCCGAATGAAGCAGTAGCTGTGTTTATAAGATAATACTTCTTCTGTTACTGACGTAGATGCTGTTTTCTTTGAGAGTGGGGCAACAAGCTGTATTTTACAACCTGTTTCCCGCTACTTTCATACTGTTGGGCTTACACCTCCCCTTCATTATTTACTGTCACGGACGACAGTTTATTTGCTTCTTACTATGAAATATAATTTCTTTTGTAAATGATCTTATTAGGTATAAAAATTAAAGGCAAAATAACGACTGAGTATTAAGTCTATCGGGCTATATGTCTTACAGAAATCTCTAATTTAAGAAATTGCTACCGCCTATTGTAATTTTTATCCCTCTTGTTCCATACCTCAAATAGTGGATGTCGTGTTTAAAATATCAGCCAAATACCCCTTTCGTTCCTAACACAGTCTTTTGTCAGTGCATTACTGTTGTTTAATTATAAACTAGTAAAGGTTACATTGGTGTTTGGGTTACATGGTATTCTCATTATTCCATGCAATTTCATTTTAGAACTCTAGTCTGAATCAGACCTGGTTTTTGTGCAACTTTATACTTTACGTTTTCCCTGGGACAAGTCGGAGGTTAAGGAGAGTCACGTGTTGGTAATTTTCTTCATCATCATTATTCTCGACATTTGTCTTGCTTGGGTATAGCTGAGATATTTGGTCTCAGGGTCGTGAGGTTGATCCCCATTATTTGCTTCCCCCCCCCCTCCCACTCCCGTTTCTGTATCGACAATTAAAACAAATTAAACCTTTAAAGCCGTAGGTCTATATGGCAACTCTGCTTATGCTTTTGCTCTGTCAAAACTGCTTTAAATAGCTGCCCAAGAAACAAAACCAATTTCAATGTTTATTACTGGTCATCTCCTAAAAAGGGTTTGTCTATTTTAACAGATTAACGGCCAAAAGGTTCGCCGGTCGAACCCTGGCCACATTTCTAGAAGTACTGGGTCGAATTTGTTTCAGTTGTAAGTGCCATACTACTGTGTTTTTACGTGTTTTCGGAAAGAGAATTGTGAGAGGAAGGAAATCAATAAATCAGAGATTAAAAAGTACCAAAAGTAATTAAATAACAAAAGCAACCCTCTGCGCTAAGTGGTTTTAAACTCCTGGTTAGAGTGGAAGAATAAAAATGAAAACATAACTTTGGAACAGACTTTGGAATAAGAGTATGTGTAACCGTAAGTATATGTAGCATGACTGGATTCAGATATAGTTTTTGTTAGGATAACAGCTTGCTATAGTAAAGTTAAGTACAACTTTTTATTATTCTGTATTATTGCCGAAAAGTAATTAACAATTAATGAGGCCGTGTTTATGAAGAGGTGTGTTTAGAAAGGTACTTTGACTATTTGGTTAGGACGAAAATTACTGACCATCGACTGTTCATAGCAGGAGACCGGTAAAAAGATGTAAATTATAACTGGGTGCTTCCGAAAAGATTTAATGTAAACATGAAAGCAGGTGGCTACAGGTTAAGTTGACCATTAAGACTGATTTGGCTGTATTTTTATTTCATTCTAATTCGCAATTAACAGTCAAGCACCTTATTTTGCTTTTAGGTTTTTTTGCACTGTTTTTCAGCAGCCTTTATCTGGAAGATATGTGGTCAATAGAGCTGTTGGACTCTTTTTCCTCTGAGGATTTTTAAAATATTAATAACATTGCTCCCTACCGAGCAAGAACACCTGACTTGAAAAATATAAGTAGTGGTAGTACTATTAGTAACGTTGCATAAGTGATTCGTATTAAGTGATTTCATGCTGATGGGATATTCTGGCTAAGGGATCACATTGGAATCATGCGGTGAACTTAATATTAATAAAAAAGAAAGATTTAGTTAAAGAAAATCGTTATTCCTCCTTCTGTAACCCACTATCACTCAGAGTTTATTAGCAATAAAAATCTCGTTCTGTGGTCCACTCACACGTAAACAAAATCGTTATTCCTCCCTCTGTAACCCATTATCACGCAGAGTTTATCAGCAATTAGAATATCGTTCTATGCTCCACTCACACATAACTTAATCATAGTCTTTTCAAAGGCGCAACGTAAGATAAACAAGAAAAAAAGCAAAACTTTGCTGTTGGCAAGAACCTATGTACCAATTGTAATGTTGCATAGGGAGAACCAAAAAGTGCGTAGGCAGGGTACTAACTACATTTTGTTGTCTGGAAGAGCGAAGAAGCTGGCCAAAGTTGACAGTTTGGCCAGAGCTTTTAATGCCCAAACGCATCGGTAAGACTTTATGAAGAAAACTGGACTGCTTGAAAATCAGAGTAATAGCCCACTTTATCACTGTTCAAAGGTATATCTATAGTGTCTTTTATAATCCATCTGTGGTATGACTACGACATTAAAATGGAAAACAAAACTGAAAACCGACAAGCTAGCTTTGGGTCTTAATAATACTACTTACACTGACCCATGACCAGCATCATCGTGTTTTCAATGGAGAACTAATTCCGCTTGAGGCACTTCTACCACATAGAAAATGTTATCATGAAGTTCCATGAATTATTTTGTATTCATCATGTTTTTCTCAATTGAGTCGCGTCACTCTTGAAAATAAGTGGCACGAATTCAAAGTGAGTCTGCAAAGTTATTTACCTATACAAAACTAACCCGTAATTCAACTGTCTGTAGTGAAAGAGAAATTCTAATATATCATTGGATTAATGACATGGGAAACCATATCAGATCACTTTAAATATAGGTTGTTGCTTGTGTCCTATTTTCGTGTATAATTCTTCAAATGATGAATTAGTTGTCGTGTTACATGTGCGAAGTCCAGAACTCGTCTAAAGATGACAAATCAATGTGATGACAAATTTTGTCGTGTTTTTTTGTTTGTCTGTTTGTTTTCTATTTTTGAATTCTTCTCACCATTAATTTGGTTAGTTTCCCTTTTTTTCTTTCTCGCTACTTGGGCCATCATCAGCATCAGCATCATGTGCCATTGCAATCCCGCGTCGGCGATCAGGGTGCTCCACTCTACTCTCTCATTCTCACTCTGTCCTTATTGTCTGCGTGTTGCTCTCTTTTCCCAGCCACTTTGAAGTACTCTTTTGCCTGACGTTTCCTTATCGTGCACCATAGGGATTTTAAAAAAGCAGCTGACTGCATCTAGCTACTGCAGGGGAAAGGAGATAAAAAATAAATAATGGGAATGCACTCCATCTATATTAGATTATTTTCACCAATAAATAATGCATACATAAACAATGTCTTGGCCCTTCGCATAAGCATTTTGACCGATAAAATATCGACAGCTAAAAAGAAAATGAAAGCCTGTCGACGATAATAAAGATGCATCACAGAAGCATCAGATGAAAAGCAAGTACTTCGACGTTCTTCGTTGATGTCATCACTGTAGCGGATAATGCCTTTCAGTGAATATAGCTTGCCTCCGAACATTATTCGACTCTTTTCCGAACCTTCTTCGAATACACAGTTTGTTTCGGAGAAGTTTTTGCTAACATAAAGACTCAATGACGTAATTTCGGACACTAGCCGCAACAAATTTTTATTTGTAAATCGCCCATCAGTCATAGTAGCTTAGCTGATTGACTGAAATCATAGCAAATTTAGATACATTTTGGCGTAATTGATCTTGTGATTTACATAGAGTTGTCATGGTAATGTTACTTCACTTCATAGGCCTCTGACGTTATACTGTTGTTACATGTTCTCGTTCGTTACCTATTTGACTAGAAACGTAAGTAATGCTGTTTATTTTCTTTTAAAGAAATTCTACGAAGCTTCGTTAGAACGCTGCAAGGACGAGAGCATGCAGGATGAGACGTACTATAATGCAATATCAGTTACAATGAACTACAATCTTGCAAGACTTCACGAAGCACTTTTTGAATTTGATAAAGCCGAGAAAATATATAAAGATATCCTGAGAGAACACCCAAATTACATTGATTGTAAGTGGAAGTAGTATTAACCACTCAAATTTTATGCCATAGCACCATCTCTTCTTTTGTTTTGTTTGGTGCAGATGTTTTAATTGCTGAAACCTTTTGTAGTTTTCGTAACGATTAGGAGTTTTTTTCCATTAATTGTGATAACTTGATGGATGAGGGACGCAAAAACGGAACAGGATACCTTTTTGAGAAGTCTATTATTTCCTGCAATCAGTGATTTTAGTCGTAAATGCCTATATATTTTGTGTGTGTGTGTTTCTTTGTCATTTAAATAAACGTAAAAGCTATACCCTGTTGAGAACAATTGATCTGACCCTGAAAGGGAAACCATCGTTCTGTTCGAGACTTATCCCGATATGCTTGATAGGAACGAGATGCCCAATGATTGGGGTTTGGAGCAAGAACACCACACAGTGAAAGACATGATTGTAAAAATTAATGGTTGAGAACGAGGGCCATTGGCTTAGTAGGTGGAGCATGTAGCCATGGTTGGGGGAAAGAACGCCACACTGAAAGACAATGAAAGACGGTTGCAAGATGAATGTTTAAGAACGAGCGCCGTTGGCTCAGTTGGTGGAGCATGTGGCCACGGTTTGGGGAAAGAACGCCACACTGAAAGACAATGAAAGACATTGTTGCAAAATGAATGTTTAAGAACAAGCGTTAATGGCTCAGTTGGTGGAGCATGTGGTCATGATTGGAGGAAAGGACGCCACACTGAAAGACAGCGAAAGGCATGGTTGCAAAATAAATGCTTAAGAACGAGCGCCGTTGGCTCAGTTGGTGGAGCATGTGGCTATGATAGCCGTGGACACGAGTTCGAATCTAACACGGCCCTGGCATTTTTTTACCTTTCTAGAAATAATATATTGCACATCATTTTTTTCAGGCTTTCCGCAATAGCCTGTTTAAGGAAGTAAAATTAATGCTCAGTGCTCAAACCTTTATGTAGCAAAGCGGTAATGTTTGTATCGTGCATTGTTTATATCGTGCATTGCCTGTATCGTGCATTGCCTGTATCGTGCATTGTTTGTATCGTGGATTGCTTGTACCATGCATTGTTTGTATCATGCATTGTTTTTGTCGTGCATTGTTTGTGTCATTCATTGTTTGTATCGTGCATTGTTGTATCGTGCACTGTTTATTTATATCGTGCATTGTTTTTAGTTCTGTAAATATTACCACTCTAAGTTAAGTTCCTGTTAGTGTAAAATATTTAAGATTCATTACATTATGATTAGTGAAACTTTAGTTATGCTCATTTCAACCAAAGCTACATGATAAATTGTATCTGCTTTAAAGTTTTACTATTATATCATTATTAGACTCGTTGATGTTTTTCTTATCACCTTTGGCCCCCTTGAAAGATAGATTTGACGGCTTTTGGCCACTTTTCTGAAATATTGCCCATCACTGCCATACACCATCATCGTCATACACCATCATCGCCATACACTATCATCTTCATACACCACCATTGCCATACACCATCATCGCCATACACCATCATCGCCATACACCATCATCGCCATACACCATCATCGCCATGCACCATCATCGCCATACACCATCATCGTCGTACACCATCATCTCCTTAAACCATCATCGCCATACACCACCACCACCATACACCATCATCGTCATACACCATCATCNCACCATCATCGCCATACACCATCAGCGCCATACACCATCATCGCCATACACCATCATCGCCATGCACCATCATCGCCATACACCATCATCGCCATACACCATCATCGTCGTACACCATCATCTCCTTAAACCATCATCGCCATACACCACCACCACCATACACCATCATCGTCATACACCATCATCGTCATACACCATCATCGTCATACACCATCATTTTAGATAGTATTTAATACTAATTAGACCATCTATGACCTTCTCACCATTTGGTTTTGCACCACTTTGGTCAACCTGTTTGTATAATACCCAACAGCCAGAAGAGTTGAGCTTAATGTTGTTTTTATCGTCTCGTAAAAGTTACAAATTGGCCGTTAGATGAATCCAGTAAAAAGAATGAAAAGATTTAGACTCTGCTTATTTGTGACAGAGTTTGCCATTTGTCATTAACAGCACGAACCCTTACTTTAGCCCTTTCTCTTTTATATGTTCTGATAATGGAATAAAATCAGAAAAGTTTCATTTTCCATAAAATTGTGGGGGTTTTTTAAATCATAACTAATAGGGAGTGTTTTATACAAGCTTCTGTAGCCATTTCCTAAGTCGTAATTTCGGCGATGCATCGATTTACACTTGCTCGTTCTCGCTTACGCTTTCGCCTATTGCTTCTACTTCTAGCTTAGGATTTGAAAGAAATCGAGAATTGTAGCAAAGACCTTCAAAAATTACTTAACTGGGATTGTCTTAGGGAAACAAGTGAACACAAACCTGTGCGATTTTTTAATGTCTGCGTTGCCAAAATAACTTTAAAGCTCTATATTAATGAAAATGCTTGAAGATGTTTGGTACCCCTTTCTTTCTTTGAAAACACCTCATTTGGATTTTCCCGTTTTCGTCAGCTAAGACTTCCCTCGCCCTTTATTTTTATTATTATTATTATCTTCATTTTGCATTTTGCACAGGCTGTTCTTTTTGCCGAATAACATCTCTTGGGCGAGCCACAACTAGCAGCCAATAGCCAAGAGGTTTCTTTCACCTTACATCTCCAATACTTTTCGAAGTATCCTGGCTGTTCCCAACAAGGCTGTTTTTTGTACCACCCCAACACCTACTTCAGTATCTAGTTTTTCCATCCATCCATTGAAATCTTTGCTTACGCATCCCATAGCACCTATTACCACTGGTACAACTAGCGCTTTTCTCAACGACCAGAGTCTTATCAATTCCCTCTTTAGGTTTTGGTATTTTTCAACTTTTTCATTTTCTTTGTCATGCACCCTATTATCTCCTGGAACCGCAACATCAATGATTATGCATGACTTCGTCTTTTTCTCTACCAATACCAAATCAGGTCTCCTAGCCTCAATTACGTTGTCGCACTGGATATTCATGTCCCACAATAATTTCACTTTATCGTTTTCTACTACTCCCTCTGGGCAATGTTCGTACCATTTTTCCTTCTTGTCAAGTCCATACTTTTCGCACAACTTCCAATGAATTAGCTTAGCAATATTGTCATGCCTTCTTTTGTACTCCCGCTGGGCTAGTTTTTTACACTCGCATATTAGATGTTGTACGGTCTCCCCCTTTTCCAAGCACATCCTACAAAGTGGATTTTCACTAGTTTTGTCGATCTTGTGCTTGACATAGTTTGTTCTTAACGCTTGTTCTTGGGCAGCGAATATTAGTGCCTCTGTTTGCACCTTTAGATCACTTTGCACAACCCATTTCCAAGATAATACTTTATCTATTTTATCATTCATTTCACGGTCGAACTGCCCATACATTCTTTTATCGTGCCATTTCATTTTGGCCTTGTTTTGGTTTCTCCTTTTAAATTCTTCCTTCCCCATCAGGTTTCCAATCTCAATGATGCCAACTTCCTTTACACGAAAGATTTCAATATTATTATTATTATTATTATTATTATTATTATTATTATTATTATTTTCTCATTTTGCACAGGCTGTTCTTTTTGCCGAATAACATCTCTTGGGCTAGCCACAACTAGCAGCCAATGGCCAAGAGGTTTCTTTCACCTTACATCTCCAATACTTTTCGAAGTATCCTGGCTGTTCCCAACAAGGCTGTTTTTTGTACCACCCCAACACCTACTTCAATATCTAGTTTTTCCATCCATCCATTGAAATCTTTGCTTACGCATCCCATAGCACCTATTACCACTGGTACAACTAGCGCTTTTCTCAACGACCAGAGTCTTATCAATTCCCTCTTTAGGTTTTGGTATTTTTCAACTTTTTCATTTTCTTTGTCATGCACCCTATTATCTCCTGGAACCGCAACATCAATGATTATGCATGACTTCGTCTTTTTCTCTACCAATACCAAATCAGGTCTCCTAGCCTCAATTACGTTGTCGCACTGGATATTCATGTCCCACAATAATTTCACTTTATCGTTTTCTACTACTCCCTCTGGGCAATGATCGTACTATTTTTCCTTCTTGTCAAGTCCATACTTTTCGCATTACTTCCAATGAATTAGCTTAGCAATATGGTCATGCCTTCTTTTGTACTCCCGCTGGGCTAGTTTTTTACGCTCGCATACTAGATGTTGTACGGTCTCCTTCTTTTCCAACCACATCCTACAAAGTGGATTTTCACTAGTTTTGTCGATCTTGTGCTTGACATAGTTTGTTCTTAACGCTTGTTCTTGGGCAGCGAATATTAGTGCCTCTGTTTGCACCTTTATCACTTTGCACAACCCATTTCCAAGATAATCCTTTATCTATTTCATCATTCATTTCACGGTCGAACTGTCCATACATTCTTTTATCGTGCCATTTCATTTTGGCCTTGTTTTGGTTACTCCTTTTAAATTCTTCCTTCCCCATCAGGTTTCCAAGCTCAATGATACCAACTTCCTTTACACCTTTTAGAAGCTCTTCTTTTGAATCCCGCACATACAATCCCAAATTGTTCTCCTCACTTCGCACACAATTTTCAATGCTAATCAAACCTCTTCCACCATCTCTTCGTTTCACATACAGTCGATCAACGTCACTTTTTGGATGGAAAGCACCGTACATAGTTAAAGTCTTTCGCGTTGTTCTGTCGATTTTTTTTAGTTCCTCTACTTTCCACTCAATAATTCCGGCTCCATATCTGAGGAGTGCAACGGCCCACGTGTTGATTGCTTTTATCTTATTTTTGCCATTAAGTTTAGATTTCAACACTAGTCTCAACCTTCTCTTATATTCAGCAATCACATTATTATTATTATTATTATTATTATATTATTATTATTATAATTATATTATTATTATTATTATTATTATTCATAATCGTTATACAGGATAATGGTTTCAGTTCTGTATACATATGTACAAAAAATATATGTAATAAAAACTGTTCTACCAACGAGTCATGTGTAGATCGCGAAATTTAGGTATAGACAAGTATAGCCAGAAGAAGTTAAAACAAGTGAAAAACAAAACAAACAAAAGGACTAGAATTACGGGCATTAAGCTTCACGTTAATCTCCTGGCAAAGCATTAAATCAGCTGGAATGGAGTAAGAGTCAAAGGCATAAGATACTCTACAATTTGGTATCAAAGACAATTTAGACTAAAATCTAGGTGTCCAATTAGGGACAACATTACAATTACTAATTTGATGCTGATATAAAGTAGATACAGTTAGTAGAAACAAATTGCTTGGAGAATTGTAATGCATCTTGATATAATTCAAAGAACCTACAAAAACCTATAAATGAGATTTAAAAAATTACGTAATGTTTAAATAATTTAACTTTTTATTAAAAACTTTTTAATTACTCTGAGATCTTAGTTAGATCTGAATTGGAAGCCAAGTGGAAGAAAGTGCAAGAGGGGCAGGCCAGTAACAACTTGGCAAGCCACTTTCGAAAGCGATCTGCGCGATAGGAAGATTTATGTCCGAAACATTCAAGCTCTGGCCAAGGATCGAGTCCGCTCGCGCTGTCTTGCTGCCCAATGTCTCACTAGGGACAGGAGGACCTAAGGTCTAAGGTAAGGTCTTAGTTAGTCTTTATGATCCTTCACAATGCCCAGCATTGTCTCATTCTTTTAATTGGATTTCATATTTTCTATAGGTTACTTGAGACTTGGGTGTATGGCCCGAGATAAAGGCCAAATCTATGAAGCTTCAGATTGGTTTAAAATGGCGCTTCAGATAGATCAGGTATGTATTTGCAACAACGTTTTTGGTGTCAAATGGTTATTTGTATTTGCAAAGCGTATTGTATCATGAATTGCACAGTTTGTAACTATACCTCTTTCGCTTTTCCAGTATCATATAGTTTATACTGGCCACACAGGAGCATCAATAACATGAAATATAACAAAGCCTCTTGATTTCTGTTTTTACGTAACTTTACCAGGTGATACACAGTAACTGGTACAGTCCGAAAATAACCATACACAAGATTTCAATATTGGCCCATATATAGACTCCGATTATGGTCGCAAAATCTTCTTATAAACCGTCACGACATAGATATTATAACTTCTTTCAATCAAATGTAGATTTTCTTCTTCAAACTCTAATCATAATCTCGTTCAAATTCCAGTACAAATCTAGTCGCTGGGTCCCAAATTATGACCCCTTTTTATACATAATTTGACATGTAAAATCTAGAAAATCTAGTTTCAGAACCGATTATACGCCATACTATACTACCTTATATAGACATTCGTCGTGTTCTCAGGCACTTTACAAACAACACACGTTCCTATCACGAACGATTTGAAATGCACCCAAGCACAGTCCGAATTATTTCACTTGACGTCACTATATGACGCAATATTTCGTCCATCAGTGCGTGTCTGTATACATGTCTATACATCTCTCCTGTCCAGTAACATTGGTTTTGCTTTATAAGTAGATATGAGGTGATTTGTTATTCAACTATAGACGGATTGATCAGAGGCCCTAATGTTCTCTATCTAAGACCTAATTTTTTCCAGTTTGAGTGTCACAATTGATTACCCCTCTGAGCAGCTGTTTCATGCTGATAAAAGTTGACCATACTTTTTAGACACCATCTAAAGCAACGCCGCTATGAAGAAATAATCCCAAACGACATTTTTGCATTGTAAGATCTTTTAGATTGTTAATAAGCCCTTTAAACGCGTATTTCTCACTCCGAATTTTACCCAAGTAGGTCCCATTAAAAGATTTCTAGAGACCAGCCTGCATGATATTTGATTTTGTATTAGATGGTTTCAAGCATGCGCAAATGAAGATACACAGTTTGGTTTACGTGCATCACCAAAAGGATTCGTCCTCCTTTATAAAGTGCTACACTGGAGATTATCTTTACAAAGAAAGCAGATACAGATTATAAAACATATTATTCGCAAACCGAGTTACTGGAGGCATTGACTTTTTTTCAAGCAGCAGAATTTTCGTCTCGTTGATCGACTCATTCTTTCCCGAAAATTTCCTGAGCCCGTTAGATATTGGTGCTCGAGCATGAAATGAGAAGGGAAAATGGAAATGGAGAAAAAACGATGGTGTTGAAAGCAACAGAAGCAGATGTAGGAAATGGGTGAGGTGGAGGTAAATCATTTAGTGTGGTACAAAGAAATGTAGAGTGAAAGCATACCACATGAAGGAAAGGAGTAGAAGTTATTTTTGATTCCCATAAACTGGACCCAGGGTTAAGACGACCCTGTTGTTCTTCTGTATAGTCTTACTTGGGATCATTGCTGCTCATAGAATAACTGCCTCGTAAGTACGTTTCGTAAGAAATTTCACCTCCTACTAAAGCCCAATCAGTATCATGCTTTTCGAGATGGCTCCTTCTTCTCCGATAACGGTTATAGCTTTTCAGACCTAGGATTTCAAACCCAAGGTAGTAGAATTTCTCAGTCTTGTTTTGATTTTTTTAATTTTCATTTATGAGCATTCTTTTACCATCAAGTATTATAATCTCTATGATTTGGTGTGCTTTTGCATATTTGTTGATGAGTAGCATATCTAATCTTCTTACCTTGGTAACCTCAATAGTCTAAACATTAAAATCACGGAAGAGCTTTACTTTATTCCTCTCCACTGCACTACTTGCTCTTTGATAATACAATTTGTCAGGTTGAGATTGTACAATTATTATGTTATGTCGCACGTTGTAATGGTGTCTTCTTAGGGTCAAGGTGCGGTATCAAGGAGATTGCTCAGACATCAGGAATTTTGCGTGAAATTTAGCTGACTTTACTAGTTTTGTTTTCTGCATGTTTTTTTATAGCTGACCGCAAACCAAAGTTCACGACTTGCAAAAGAAGTGATTTACTTGTCATTCCAAGGTCACTAATCACAACTGGAATTACTTTACTGTTTGCATCCTCTAATACCTGGAACTCTTTTGCTAAGATCTTCTTGTGTATCAACTTTCTCAGCCTCGTTTGCAATAAATAAGTTAACCTCTCTTCCCGTGGTTGTTACTGTCATACCATTATCATACCATTATTGCTATCATCAACTTCTGGTCTTAAATACATGATCAGACTGCAGTGTAAAGTCCCAAATTTTGTTTTTTCGTTTTAAATAATAATAATAATAATAATAGGGGAGGAGTCTTATAAGTATCTAGGAATACTGGAGGCTGATAAGATGAAAATGGAAAACATGAAAGATAAAGTCAGAAAGGAGTATTTCAGAAGGATAAGAAAGGTGTTGGAGTCAAAACTGAATGGAGGTAACGTAATCAAAGCGATGAACACGTGGGCAGTGGCAGCAGTGCAGTACACAGCCGGGATACTCGATTGGACTGTAGATGAGCTGCAGGGGATGGATAGAAAAACAAGAAAGCTGATGACGATGAACCGAGCTCTCCACCCAAAAGCAGATGTGGATAGACTGTACGTGGGTAGAATTTAGGGAGGTAGAGGAATGGTATCGATCGAGGAATGTGTGAGGACTGAGGAATACAGTTTGTCAGATTACATAAAGAGAACAACAATAAATGACGACTCAGTGCTGGTGAGTTTTGTGAAAGAAAGAACTGCGACAGAGTTTAAGAAGGAAAAAGCGGCTGAGAGAATAGAAGGATGGAAAGAGAAGCCTCTGCATGGTCAGTACCCCAAGAAAGTACTGGAAAATGAAACATTTTCTTGGAATTGGTTGAAAGCTGGATGGTTGAAAAAAGAAACCGAAGGACTACTGCTAGCCGCCCAAGATCAATCACTCCCAACGAGGAATTATAAAGTAAAGATAATGAAAGAACAGGGAACTAAGATGTGTCGGATGTGTGGTGCAAGGGAGGAAACGGTGATGCACATACTAGGTGAATGTGAGAAGCTGGCACAGGGTCAATATAAGAAGAAACATGACCGTGTTGCTTCGATCATCCATTGGGAACTGTGTGAACTCTATGGATTCCAGAGGAGCAAAAACTGGTTTGATCACCGAGCTGAGCCAGTGTTGGAGAATGACAAAGTTAAAATCTTGTGGGATTTCAACATACACACTGACAGGGTAATTGAAGCTCGGAGACCTGATATTGTGGTGGTTGACAAGATCAACTCGGAAACGACAATCATAGACATCGCTGT